>JAQMYM010000009.1:20413077-20429158 GCA_030014255.1 Parauchenoglanis ngamensis
ACGCCAAGTACGACTCTAAACGCCAACCCCGACGCCGAGCACGACTCTAAACGCCAACCCTGACGCCAAGTACGACTCTAAACGCCAACCCCGACGCCGAGCACGACTCTAAACGCCAACCCCGACGCCAAGTACGACTCTAAACACCAACCCCGACTCTAAACGCCAACCACGACGCCAAGTACGACTGTAAACGCCAACCCTGACTCTAAACGCCAACCCCGACGCTGAGAACAACAAAAAACTAACCCCGACCTGGAGTATGACTCTAATCACTAACCCAGTATGAGATCTTTGTTTAATATATTCGTGATCTCTGAAACGTTCTTTCCAAGGTGTCTGCAGCGAGAGAGGAAGTGCCTGGACGCCGTGGTTTCCCTGGTTACATGTACACTGATCTGGCGACAATCTACGAGCGTGCGGGGCGAGTGGAGGGACGTAACGGCTCCATCACCCAGATCCCCATCCTCACCATGCCTAATGACGGTGAGAGAGAGAGAGAGAGAGAGAGAGAGAGACGGGCATTTTAAAAAAATACTTTTTCTACGATCACACCCTGTGTACCTACAGAGCTGCTTTACTCTGCACTGTGAAGTGACGTGTTCTCTCGTTTCACCACAGACATCACGCACCCCATTCCTGATTTGACCGGCTACATCACAGAGGGTCAGATCTACGTGGACCGACAGCTTCATAACAGACAGGTCAGGTTTATATAACACGCACACTAATGTTTCTATAGCAACAGCTTGTTCACTGGGACTTCTATAGCAGACGCTTCGTATAAACGGATTGAAAAAAACACACGATTGTTGTGTGCAGATCTATCCTCCAATCAACGTGCTGCCGTCTCTGTCTCGACTCATGAAGTCGGCCATCGGAGAGGGAATGACGCGCAAGGACCACTCGGACGTCTCCAACCAGCTGGTGAGACTCCGAGCTGGTCACATGACCAGTGGTGAAGGAAATCGTTTAATATGCACATATCTATGTATATATAGTAAATATTGTAGCTGCTTTGTTTATCGAGGTTATAATTGAGCGCAGTGCGGGTGTGTAAAGCGGGTCCTCTGTTGTCAGTACGCGTGTTACGCTATCGGGAAAGACGTCCAGGCCATGAAGGCTGTAGTGGGAGAAGAAGCTCTGACGGCTGATGATCTGCTCTACCTGGAGTTTCTGCAGAAGTTTGAGAAGAATTTTATCTCTCAAGGTGAGTCCTGTACACGCGGAGGTTTTTCAGTTAGCAAAAAAAATACAATTTGCTGAACTTTTGAACATTTCTGCTGCCCTAAATATCATCATCAGAGTACACGACATTACATCAACTAATATATATCTAGAATGATTGACAGTTGCGTAGACTTTCTGATATTATCTGTCTGGAAGCCCCGCCCCCTTCCCCATCGCAAATCAGGACAATTTGTCCAGCGTTCTCGTCTCAACTCAAGATGCAACCGACATGCCGTATTTGCGTTCTGTCACGGCAAATGGAGAATGTTTTGGGTTTTAATAACAAATTTGCCTACAATGTGAGTAATCTAACACAAATCGTTTCAATGGCAATGATCGATTTAAAAAAAATGCTGCATGTTTCTTTAGATCCTTCTTTTGCAACTGTGTTCGTCTTTTTTATCGAAATGTTTCTTCTGCTTCGTCCATGCAGGCGCTTACGAAAACCGCACCGTGTACGAAACCCTGGACATCGGCTGGCAGCTGATGCGAATCTTCCCCAAGGAGATGCTGAAGAGGATCCCACAGAGCACGCTGGCCGAGTTTTACCCCCGAGAGTCCAAACACTGAGCCGCGGATCGGTTCTGCCGTACGCTCTTTATTTCTCCTCTCCTGCGTATCTCTGCCCCTTAAACATCACTTCCTGGATATGATCAGCCTTCAGCTGCGTCGTTATGCGCTCCTCTCACTGTAGCGGTCTCTGTAGTAGTTCTCTGCTTCTGCTCCATGTACATGATGTAAATGTGGCCAAACCGTGATGTGTATATATGTCGTGAATATTGTAGCAGTAAAGTGAGCGTGCAAAAAAAAAAACAAGATATCGTGAGCGTATGAATAGATTATTAGCCAAGTGTTTAGTCCTGGTGCCACCACTAGAGCGCTGGAATTATCATTACAAGAAAATATATAAAGCTGTGTGTGTGTTTGACGGGCGGACGTGCGACGTGATGTGGGTGTGGTCAAAATTACAGGAATAGGAAAATATTTAAACTTAATTTTATACCAAATGTAGTCGATCAGATGAGGACCCAGGCTTCTCTTCTTCTCGTGGCTCGTATTAAATTACAGCACAAACAGATAACGCGCTGTACAAATAAGGAGCACAAACTGGTTCATTCTAAGCGTCATGTAAGCATGATGAACTTAACATCAACTATTGATTGATTGATTTATAAGCAGCTCTTCCACATGCTCTGCATTGCCATAGTAGCAGCACTTATTCCTCATTTGTGGAAAACAGCGCCACCTGCAGTACTGGAGAACGCCGCGTACCTCGCAAAGGCCAATGCGAAACCACAAGAAGTATGCGATGTTGTTAGCTTGTAAACCTGGTTTCGTGTCCAAGCTGCCCTCGTGGACGTCGTCTCCACATGGAGCGCGTGGAGCCGAGACCTTAAGACGTTCGCCGCCTCACGTTTTGTCTCGTTAGATTTGCACTAGAGGTATGAGCGTACGTATAGGAGCGAGCGATATGATAATGCCTCGTCATCTCGTGATTCTGGAAGGCGGTTCTACAGACCAGTATTTACAATAAAAATCTGTAAAAATTTTACTGTTTTAAAGATATAAAGTCAGTTTCGAATTCATTTTATTTCGGCAAAAAAAGGGAATCGGGATTTTCAGAAAAGCTTATTGTGATGTCATTTATCACAGTATCAATATCAGATGACGCAAGCCTAATGGACGTCTAAAAGCGTACGCTTATGTTTCAAGTTTGTAATGTTTTGCTGAAAAAAAAAAAACCCTACTGAAATTGCCGTTTTGTCGTCCGTCATTTTGAACGACAGATCTGGACTTTTGATTGGACAGTGTGTGCTCGGTCTAACCTCATGAAGCTCCGGTGCAAACCTAAAGAAACTAACGTAATCCAGCTGATCGACTATATTTGAGATGAATAGAAAATTATAAACAAGATATTTTTTACTCTAGACGTAGCATTAAATCTTAACATAAGCTAATATTGTTCTGTTCCTTTGTACGTATAATCTATATTCAGTAAAAGCCACATGTTCAGCCAAGCAATATTATTTACCAAATTATTATTCTTATTTTTTAATTCCAGTCCCTTTACGAAGCTATCTCTGGTCTTTAAAAGATATTAATTTTTCAGCCTCGCGTATTCGATTAGTTGGATGTCATATGCTTTTTTATGTTATTTATTATGTTTAAGTTTTTTTATCCTTGTGATTATTTATTCGAGCCGCGTGTTCGGCGTGTTGTACCTCGTTCGATGGACGTGCCGCAGTAAAACGTGTATCACCTCACGTGAGTTTCACACGGAAGGATGCTTTTTTGAATGCATGGAAACGATGTGATTGTGAAACGTCTGTATCTCATTCAGTCTGTGGAATAAAATCCGATCGTCTGCCATTCATCATTTTGTCGTTCGTTTCCGGGTCGGGAAAAAAAAAAAGAAGAGTTTTTAAAAAAATCAAGTAGCTTCATCTCACTGAAAAAATAAGAAAAATCCAACCTTTAATTGAAATAAATGTATTGAGAGGGGAAAAAAATCGAATCCCTTAATTATTAAGTATTGGCACCCTGGAAATGATCGCGAACACAATGTAACTGAAGCACATTTCCGTTTTAAATTGTACGTTTTAGCTTGATTGGAGTGCGTAGGAACTTTCAAGCTGCAATCCATGACTTCCTGGTGAACTGGGGTACAAATATGAAGTGACGCAGAGGCAAATCCCCTTAGTCATGGGGAAGATGAGAGAACACACAAACCAAATGAGGGAGAACTGTGTGGATGTTCATATGTCAGGGAACGGTTATAAAAATATTATAAGGGTGAAAATAACAATTGTGTTGTCCTCGCCAACTTCTATAAACAAACACAAAAACAGATTTCAAATTGTAGTTATTTTTCCCAAAAAAGTAAAGCAACCAAGTGGGAAAGCTGTAAGTATAGATTGTATAGTACTGCATGTACGTGTTCATACACAGTAAACTGTAGTTCAGGCTGTTGTTAGGTTCCGTGTCCACTAGAGGTCAGTGTTGTGTGAGTAATCCTGCTGTTATCAGCGCCTCTGAGCTACACTACTTCCTGTTATTGCTTCTTCAACACCTAAATCAGTTTAACCATCTGAGGAGCTCTGTGAGCTGTGATAAGTAACTACTAGAATAAAAATATCACCAAAAAAAAAATAAGTGTACAGCTAATTAATATTATATAACTGCAAACACATATTGCGTGCTATTCATTTTATATATGAAATATTATTTTTGCTCATTTTATGATAAGTGACAATCATGTTTTGAAGTGGCTGTACATCATACAAATAAAGAAATATATTTCAAATATTTATTCTGCTTGGCAGCAAAAAAAAATGTAGTGGAGAAGTTAACATGTGCTCAGTTTAAAGGCTCTGGTCAGATTTTAGTACAGAGATACATGCTGAATCATTGCTGAATCACAGCTTCCTTTAGTCCTGGACTTTTAGAAGAAGAAGAAGAATGATCCTGATGATGATGATGATGACCTGATCCACCCACGTGCACTTCTTTTTGGCTCGCCAGAAAGCGATGAAGATGTACACAAGGATCTTAGTTTTGGGTTTGTTTGTTTTTTTCGGCATGCTTTAATTTTTAAACTTCATTTAACCAGATCACTAACTAGCCTAGCCAAGTCTCAGCTGTGTCATACAGCTGCAATGCATTCTGGGGTTTTAAGTCGAGCATTTGCTCCAATGCCCCCACTTTTTCTTCACTGGATATCTCATTAATATTATGATGATAATTGTCACTGGAAAAATAAGCTCTTTTTTAAGGCACTAGCAACAGCACCAGACGTCGGAGCGGCACACGAGCACAAACTTCTCACAGGAGCATGAAAACACAGCACCAATGCAAGGCCGCCGGACTCGCTAAACACATCGTGAATATTTCCAACATGTTTTTCTGCTTGTGGTACAGGTGTTTATTTATTAACTATAAAAACACACAAACTGTGCAGCTATAAATAAAAAGCTCCCCTGCGGCATCATTCTTCAGTCAGCGCTCACGATTAAGCTGACTAATCCGCCGCAGCTATGTTTGGTTAGTGATTGACCTCTCACACAGCCACGCCCTGTCACGTCTGGCAGGTCTGTACCTGCGCTGGGATTAAACACAGAGGAGGAAGGTTTACTACGAGACATGTCTGAGTCTCTGTGTAGCTGTTAATGTATAACTATTCACATATCTCAGACAGGAAGTGTAGTAATGGCTAGTAAAGTTAGCATGAATCATAACAATAGCCATCTATTTATTGCTCTGTCTCATCTACGTCTTAATAATGAATCATTTTTTATCTTAATCGTTAGAAGCTCCGAGCCTTAATAAGGTATAGGCTTACGTCTCAGCCACGTCTTTGCTCATAATCTCTAATTAGCATATTGTGCACATGGTGACGTGAAAAAATTTGCTGAATGCGTGATTAACCCCTAAAAAACTAGACTTGCTTAAAAATGTATAAACAATAGCGCTCTGATTGTTGACTTGCATTATTTAAAGCAGCAGTATGTGATTTTGGTCTTCTGAGATTTGGAGACCCCTCTGGCAAAATTGTGATATTGCAAGGAACGTTTAGTAGTATCAAATCAAACTTGGGTTTTATATTTCATTTTGAACAAAGAAGGTTACACACTGCAGCTTTAACGTAGGATGCCGCTTAGGGCTATCGAAAGAACAGCCATGACTACACCTTTAATTTTGGACATAAATGTTATATAGTGCAGCTTTAAAATAGGATGTCTCCTAGGGCCTTTAACAGTTCAGAAATAACCCTGACTTCACCTTAAACTTTCAACATAATGCCACACACAGCAGCTTCACAATAGGATGTCATTTAGGGCCCTGAAAGTATCAGAAACAGCCCACACACAGTAAAAAGATGACATATCGCAGCTTTAAAATAGAAAAAAAAAAACTTTTAATAAAGATGATGTTAAAGTTGTTATCTTTCAAGAAGCAACACTAAATTAGTAATCCATTTTGTAACTTAATTTTATTTTATGAGATATTTGGAGCCGTATTCAGGAAACTGACAAAAAGTGTGAAAGATTTGATGAAGCTGATGCAATAAAAATACTCCCTGAGTGAACTTTCTGACCTCACTGATCGGGTGCATGATAATGGAACATTTTTTTGTGTAAGGATGTTTGTGGTTTAAATATGTTTATCTTGAACTAGTCAGAACGTACATATAGGAAACGTAATGTTGAGTGCAAAGATGAAGTGAGAAGAGATCAAGCGTGCACATCCTGCACAGAGCAGAAGAAGTAACGTGCTTCCGAGACGTTTCGCGATACACGTTTGATCTCTTTGCTGTATTCATCTGCTTTATATCAGTAACATCCTGTAAGTCCTCGAAAGTCCAAACAGCACTTTTATTTGTGACGATTCACCTGCTGAAGGGGCGGAGCTTGTACCCTACTCACGGTGGGTTTCTTTGTTCTTTTTTTTCACAAAAAGTGGAGTTTTATTGCTGCTAAAAGCACATGGTGGTGGAAACAAGTCAGTCAGTGATCTACTACGACATGAACTGCATTCGGTAATTCGTGTCATTGTTACCATGGAAACCTGAGGGAAGTCACTAATACCTGGAATTATATCTTGTTTAACAATGAATGTAACAGATGGATAACATTACAACATCACAGTGACATAAGGTTATGCTAGGCCTAAAATAATAATAATGTTTAAAAAAAAAAAGCATAATAATAATCATTCAAATGTATTTATACATCACTTTTCATACATTTAAAGTGCAGCTCCAAGTGTTTTAGCGTGAAATAAAAGGCAAAGAAATAGTGAAGTTAAAGATAACTTGAAAAAAGACAAATAATAATGCAATAAATAATATCAGTGACAAACAGAAAGAAGAAAATAATAACTATAAATATCCATTTTAAAAACAATAATGATGCTTAAAAATTGCATACAAATAAAACTATAATGATTAAAACAATAAAGAATTACAGAAAAGTAAGGTAAATAATAATGTTCAGAAACAGACCTGAACTACAGGGCTTTAAGTTCAAACATTAAAAAAGTTACATATTGAGGCTTTAAAGTCACTTTGTTCCCCCAGAGGTTCAAGGACAGCCCTGGTTTTACCTCCCATTTGGTTATATTGCAGCTTTAATGTAACATGCATATCACTAAGGACCCAAAAGGTTCAGAAATAACCCTGACTACAACTTTACTTTTTAACAAATGTTTACATACTGCAGCTTTAAAATAAGATACGACTTCTTAAGTGTTCTAAATGTTTCTGTCACCTCACAGCAAGAAGGTTCTGGGTTCAAACCTCACCTCCTACTGGGGCCTGTCTGTGTGCATTTGGCATGTTCTCCCTGTGCCCATGTGGGTTTCCTCTGGGTGCTCTGGTTTCTTCCCACAGTCCAAAGACATGCAGATTAGTTCAACTGGCTACTCTAATTGCCCATAAGTGTGCATGCGAGTGTGAATGGCTGGCTGTCTATGTGTCAGCCCTGTGATAGATTGGTGACGTGCCCAGGGTGTAACCCCGCCCCTCGCCCGACGTCAGATGGGATTGGCTCCAGTTTTCCCAGCGATCCCTAACAGATTAGCAGTATAGATAATGGAAGGACTTTTGTTTTTTTAATCAGAAATAGGTAGAGCCTGACAAATCTGCGTAAAAACAAAACACTGCTTGAAATCTTTTTACGTTTTAGACGTGGAATGTGAAGAAGTTAAGCACTAGACGATCTTAAGATTAAACCATTACGAGATGTTATAGTCATTTTTAAAGCTGGTGGAGTGAGGAGAAAACTGCTCTCATGTCATGTTTCCCAGTATATGTTGATATAATGTTTGCACAATTTCTAGTTTATTTTTGTTAGTATTAGTTCTCATAAAGCTCTCAAGTTCCCGTGAGAAGTGCAAAACAATGTGGTTGGCTCTTGCTTTAAGGTTTAAGATTTTTTGAGGAAGTTTGAGTGAGCTAAAGCACTTGTCTGGCCACGCCTGCACTGTGCGGTTACCGTGTATTTCTGTGAAACTGCATTCCTCATCTATGGCACACCATCACAAACTCCCACACCATATGTGGATACGTACATTGGAAGCTGATGTTATGCTCGTGCTGTGGTTACTATCTGCTCGTAGTTATGTGTGTACCCAACATTTACACAAAAATGCCTCATACATGGACTTTACGTATACAAGAATGAGTGTATGTACTCCTGCCCATAGCCTCCAGATCCACAGGACCATCATAAACCATTACTGAGGAGAACGAAAGGAAATATTCTGCTGCATGTCCTCATTCAGGGCTAAATAAATAATTTAAACTTTAATCTGATCTCCTCTTATCTATCTATCTACCTATCTATCCGCGGTGGTCTTGAATTCTCCATTCTGATTGGTCAGAAGGTGTTGATTAATTTTTTAGCTACTCTTACGGCAGTGCAGGTTTATATTAATACTAATACGTTACCGTTTCTATAGTAACAGCTCATTCACAGAGATGAAGTGGCACAGAGACATTTATTTATCATTAACAGTTAAAGAGTCTCTAATGTCAGAGGTAAAACTTTATGTTTTCCATCTTCAGGACCGAGTGCTTCTTTGCTGCAGGGTTTTTCCCCTCTTATTAACATTAAAAGAGAACAAAAGAGAGGATGATGAGCAATGGCTGTTGCTTTAATATAGCTGAGAACAAGAGGTAACATTTCTCACTGATGGTCCACATTACTTAACAACTATGACATTGTTCTTTAATTAAGGAAAATTTTACTTGTTGCCAAATCACTGTGGAATAAGAGGAATAAAACACTTAATGATGCGTTGTTCTAGGAAATTAACAGGAGCTCTGATTCATCACACCACCCTGTTGTTGATTATTTTGCTACAGTCGCACAAAGCAAGGTGTTCTTTGACTGACCACACAATCATCCTTTAATCTCAGACTGGATCTACTGCCCCGGAGTTTATTTAGTAAGAGACCATGAGTCAGTTTAACACAGAATCACCAAAATGAAACTTGACCCAAACATGTACATGTACATCATCAGAATCAACTAGGGCTGATGAACCTCCTTTAACCTCACATTGTAATCCAGTTGTGTTTTATATCAGGAGAGTCAAACTGAGAAACGATTCACTCGGCATGTGGGAAGTCACTGAGCTGTTCAAGTGAATCAGGTGTGCTAAATGAGCCAGGCTTGTACACGGCTCTCCCACTGGAGTCTGAATCCCATAAATGGAAACTTATTCACCGTTTGTTGGAAGTTCTAGCCCAGTAGTGACGTCACGACGTGGCCCTCAGGCCCCCAATCGGGGTTGCCAGATTTTGTCTCATCCCCCTGGACGCTCTATTGGGTCATCTCAATTCAGTAATTCGGCGCGTGATATTATTTGACCAAGATCTCCAATAGCTTTGCGTCATATTAAACTGCAATTACTGTTTTCAGTGTTGTTTTTTTAAATGAAAAATACGTCAATGGTAATGTATAATAAAGTATAACTATGAAAAACTGAGTGGCTGTTCAATTTGTCCTCCTGTTTATTGTTTGTTTGTCCTCTTTCTTTGTATTTATTTGTTATTCTAATGTCTATTAGCCTATATGACTATTAAAAATCGATATAATAAATAGATTTATTATTTGTTTGTTTATAATTATTAAGAGACTATAAAATTATAAAATTGACAAACAAACTATGTATTCTTTTGTTTGTTTGTTTTATTGTAACCCCCAATACAATACATCAAATTAAGTCAAGTCAAGTGGTGTTTAGTGTCATTTCAACTGTATTCAGATGATCCAGTACATCATGAAACAAGACAATGTTCCTCCAGGACCAAAATTTATATAAGTGAACTATTGTTTAGTAGTTTACTTATTTATATGTTTGTTTCTTTGTTATTTATTTGCTTACACTAATGCTCATTTGACTATTAAAGATAAACCTAATCAGACTACTGTTTCATTATTTATTCTTTTGTTTATTTATAAATATATATATTTATTTATATCTTAATTCCTATAATTATACGATAATTTGCATAAATCTGCCTATTTGTTAGTTTGTTTGTTAATTTAATGCCCAAGAGTATTCAGCTCTACATAATCAGATTATTATTGGTTGGTCCTTTGTTTGTTTCTTTGCGGGGTTTTTTTCTATGCGATTATTAAAAATCGGTATCATTAAGTTTAACCCTAATCCTAACTATTCATTCATTAATTTATTCATTCATTCATTCATTCATTCATTCATTTTGCATTTATGCAATCCGAATGAAGCAGGAAACTTAGTTTCATATATAACTTCTGGCAACAATCTGGCAACTCTAAACACTTGCTGTGAGCGCGTTGCAGTCGCGAGCCGCTGAATTGTTCAGTGATTGGCTGAAGCCTCAGCCGCTTCGCTGTTCTGTGATTGGATGAATCCTCCCAGACTCATTAATTATTCATGAGGTTCCCTCGAGCGTCCCGAGGAGGAAAGTTAGCGCGAGTCCTGAACGATTCACCGTCAACATGGAGCAGAAGAGGCGCGTGCTGTTGCCACTGCTGCTCATTTTACAGGGTGAGTGTTTATACAGAGGAGTTTCACACATTTTAAAACATAAAATATTACAGAAAAAAAGACTCAAGGCTTACAGTGCAGTTTGTGCACATGACAGTTTAGATTAAAGGTGATGTGATCCACCTGCGCTTAGGGTAATAAATGTGTACAGTCGCGCGCGCGTAACAGAGAGGTGTCTGGATTACAGTGTGTGTGTGTGTGTGTGTGTGTGTCATAACAGAAATATGGAAGTGGAAATAGACGTTGTAGAAAAGCTGCATGACATTTGTCAAAATTGCTCACAGTTTCAACTTTCTCTAGAAACTGAGCAAAGACACGCCTCCTATATTATTAAATAATTAAATTCTGTGAAGTTTGTCAATTCACACATTTACAAACCACACAGATTTGCACTAAAGTGAGTTAAAGTGAAATGAAATAAATTACACAGTGCACGTGCCAAGCTTCGCACCTTCATTCCTAACATCTTTCTCTGTTATTAAGTTAGGAAGTAACTTTAGGACACGCCCTAATCCTGACAGCCTGTTGCTCTTGCTCACTCTTTTATGGCAAAAAAAAAAAAAGTAGTTGATGCATGCGCAGAAAAGTAACCAACTAACAACATACTAACATGATGGTTTGCAGGTCAGAATGTGTTGCTTGAAGGTGGAAGGTGTTCCGAAAACATTTAGAAAAACAACTGTGTTTTGTCAGAATAAGAATAGAACTTAATCATGAGTTATATTTTATAGACGGTAAAAAGTTTTTTGTCTTCACATCACCACAAACTAACTATTTACATATTTACTAAATTCTCGTATTTCTGTTAAGAATGCAGATAAAAATGATGCAGTGGTATTGAAGAGTCGGAAATGTACACAAAGGAAATGCTTACAGGTGGAATAACTCTCTTTTATTATATTTTGTAAGTATGACCAAAAAGAGAGCTTAAAATGAAGAATGCACAGGTGGATAAACAGTAGTGATCAGTGATTGGATGTTGGAAACGATGGTTCTGCGTTATGGATGTGACATCTAGACTCATATGGTGTTCGGTCAGTGTTCGTCGGGAGCCATGGTGTTCGGTGACCGTTCGCCAGTCATATCCAGAAAGGACCGATGTGGGTGCAGGTTTGCATAACAATCAAACAGGAGCCACACCTTATTCTACCTTTTTAATCAGTTGATCTTGGCTTGCAGTAGACTCGGATGTGGCTTCTGCTTGGTTGGAATGAAAACATGCGCCCACTCTGGCCCTTTCAGTATAAGATTGGTTACCGCTGGTCTATGAGAATATTGGTGATTGGTTGTTGGAATAAATGGTGATCAGTGATTGGTTGCTGTGATGGTGATCGCTGATTGGTCTTTTGGAGCAAAGGTGATTGGATATTGAGAAGAATGGTAATCAGTGATTGGTCTTTGGCAATAATGTCTTTCAGTGATTGGTTGCTGAGATAAATGGTGATTTACTGATTGGTCTTTTGGAACAACGGGAGTGAATGGTTTGGAAATTTGGTGTTGGGAGCAGGAGTGATTGGTCTTTGGGGAAATGGTGATCAGGCTGGTGAGGGAACGACTGTTTATAGCTGCTATAATCGACATGAGAACAGGAGCTAACTTGCTTAGTGGACGTTCTACAATATTAAACGTAACTATAAATGGATAAAAATATTTGTGTCCAATAAACGTGTTGATTAATAAATAAATAACCGTTATTGTTTTAAAATATCTGAGGTATATGAGGGATAAAACATTTTAAGTTAACAGTAACTCCGCCTCTTCACAGCGTGACACGGGGCGTTTTATTCCTTACTTGGTGCCTCTTTTGTTTTGAAGACAAACTGATGCAATAGTATCGATGAGGATGCACTCCGCTGTAACCTGTGCTGCTGGCTCTGTAGGGCTTGCAGTGGAGGGTTCTCCAACCTCCAGCCCACTGCACTAACATGGGTTAGCCGGCTTATTGGCCAGAAAGCAGCCAGTGAACTGGAACTGAACTGGAACTGAATGAACAGATGATCTGATCCCCCCCCCCTCTCTCTCTATTTCGCTTTCTCTCTCTCTCTCTCTCTCTCTCTCTCTCTCTATTTCTCTCTTTCTCTTTCTCTCTGTCTCTCTCTTTTTCTGTCTGTCTGTCTCTCTCTCTCTCCTCTCTCAGTCTTTGCTTCTGTCTCTCTCTCTCTCTCTCTCTCACTGTCTGTCTGTCTGTCTGTCTGTCTCTCTCTCTCGCTCTCTCTCTCTGTCTGTTTCTGTCTCCTCTCTCATTCGGTGCCTCTGTATTTTTCTCTCCCTCTCTTTATCTGTGTCTCTCTCTCTCTCTCCTCTCTTTGTTTCTGTCTGTCTCTCTCACTCTGTCTGTCCATCTCTCTCTCTCTCTCTCTCTTTCTCTTTCTGTCTGTCTGTCACTCTCTCTCTCATCTCTCACTCTGTGCATCTGTATTTTTCTCTCCCTCTCTTTATCTCTGTCTCTCTGTCTCTCTCCCTCACTTGCACTCACACCCTTTGCGTCTCTTTCTCTATATCTCTTCCTGTCTTTTATTCTCTCTGTCTGTTTGACCCTCTGCCTGACCCTTCCATCGCATTCCCTCTCTCTCGCTCTCTCTCTCTCTGTTTTTAAGGGTTTCTTTGTGTGCTGTCCATGTGTGTTTCCGTCCCAGACTTCAAGTTGTGATCTGTAACACTGGCAACTTATCGCGTGGATGCGTGTGTTGAGTCATGCGTGACTTTTTCACTGTTTTTTTTCTTCCTTCCTGTGCCAAGTTACTATTTAAACATGTGGTGTTGCAAGCCCGATGCCATCTATCTTTCTGCCTGTGTTATATGATGACAACTTTACTCTCAGACAATCATTCAAGTGTGAAATAATTACACAAGGTCCCTCACATCACTCTTGTGAAATCCAGACAAGCTAATCGGGTACAGCCAGAGCCACGCCTCTCTAATTTTAGCCTCCTGAGACAGCAATTAATATACATGTTGCTTCATTGTGTTTTTATTTTCCATAATGTCCAACCCCAGAGACCTATTTTGCCATAATCTGGTTTAGTTTTTGTCCTATTAGAGTTGCTGTATTCTTTCTGTACGGACCGTTCCAGCGAGAAAGCACTTGCATGTCCATTCCTAAAACATTTCCAGTGGCACCATTATTAAATGTAAAGCCTTCTAAAAAATATGACTTGTAGTTTGTCCTTACATGATGTTTTGAACAAGAATGTGAAAGACTTACAGCTTTTACCTTAAGTGACTAAACATGACATACATTGTTAACTTGTTGAGACGGAATGTGTTTACTCCAGAGAGACGGTGAACGCTTATCGCAGTTGCGGATGTCTGCAATTATTTTCTTCACAAAACAGTGGGAAATATTTGCTCTTGTGATGCGGATGACGTTTGGTGACGTTCGAGCTGTCTAAATCGTACTCGGCAGGTTCCTTGCAAAGAAAGAATTGGATGTTGCGACATGCCGTGTGCTGGTCTGGGTGAGTTAGCTATAAATCCTAGCTAATGAATTCAATACACAGCTGAATATTCACATGCTGAGGATACAGCACTCAGCTTGTACTGATCTCTGCTTTTAAGTGTGCTGATGGCTTGCACAACAATGCTGCCTTTCATAGAAGTTGAGCTAAAATGATCCTCCACATCCTGGAGTTTCTAGCGCAGTGTCCAGTCGTCTCTGTAGGGGTTTGCCGTGGACATTAATACTTATTTTCTGAAAGCAAGCTTGTTTCTGGCCTGATGCCCAGCTAACAATTTCTGGGGAATGTTATATTTTGGTTGCAGGAACGTTCCGTGAAGGTTTGTTTGGTTTGCCAGGAAAGTTTGTTATACATAAATATAATGTTAGTTTTTGGTTTATGGAATGTTCTTCCAACGTTCTCCTAAGGTTTGTAATGTGGAAACCTTTGGAGAACGTTCCGTTTGGTTGTATTAATGTTCCCCTAACACCGACATTGGGAGAACGTTCTCTAAATGTTGGCAGAAGATGTTTGTAATACTAACCATAGGAGAACCAGAATCTAATGTTAGTTGGACGTTCAGTGTTAGCTGGGTGGACAACACGTGGACAATATGTTCCTTATCAGGCAAAAAAAAAAATCTTATCAGGCACAAAAAGCTACCAGTCACGGTAAAAGAGGCTTTAAATGATTGAATGATTACTGATATGTTCCGGGACCAGTGACATCACTTCCTGCTCTTATAATATTTGTCTGAAACCGCCTATATGTTTTATCACTAGCTGGAGTGTTTTCTAGTCCTGAAAAATGTACAACACTCCTGTACTACACTGTCCCGTTTATATATATTTATATATGTGTAAGTGTGTAAGAGTGTGTGGTGGTTTTCCATGTTTTCGCCCTAATCATACTCCAGTTACCAACTACGGAAGTTGAAGGCTTCCATGTGCTTTGTCCAAGACAAGACATTGTTTTCAAACCACTGCTCATGCTTCGTGACAGGGCTGCATAACACACTCAAAAGAAAGCGCTATCTACCCTCTTATGTATACATGAGCTCACGGATGCCTGTGATTGGCTAGTGTCATTGTGATTGACAGTGGAGAAAGAGTGTGTCCTTCCCATCCTGACAGCACAGAAAATTAGATTCTGTTGGCGTCTTAGGTCTTCACACCTGGCATAAACATCGTTAATTCCACGACGTTTTAAATGACGTGAGTTGTCGGCTCACCCGTCCCAGAATCCTCTGTTCCAAGCGATGAGTCGGCATTTGCAATGCCACCTACAGTATATTCCAAAATCGATCTGCAACAATTCTTACGCCATAGATCTGAAATTGCAATGTCAAGTTTAAAATCCTTTATCAAAGTATCTATATTTTTTAAATTCTTTTGACTGATCCGTTCCATGTTCTTATGGTTATTCCGTATATACTGATCCGAACCGGCCTCGGCCATCTCGTGAGCAGCTACGAAGGGAAGAAAAGCCGAGAAATGTTTGTTCAAAGTTTCACGTATGACAAGTGAATGAAGAGATGGGTTTTGAAAGATCACTAACAGAGACTTTTTGCTACACAGAGCGCTAGCATGTACTTAGTAGTATCACGTGCTTTCAATACGAAAACAACGCACTGGATTCTGGGAAAGGTGAGCCGACCCATTTATCATGCGTCCTGGGTGATCGGATCGTAAGTGGACAGTCGACGTGTAGCCGTTCACACCCGGCGTCTCTAGTGACCACTTGTCCTGTAAATCCTGTCTCATGTACCTGTATGAACGGTTTCAAACATTTGAGCGGTCATGTGGTTTGTAACAAAACATGGAAATAAATGAGAGATGAGATGATGAATGAAGCTATGGAAAGCTGTTTTGTCGCTG
>JAQMYM010000009.1:20449639-20467471 GCA_030014255.1 Parauchenoglanis ngamensis
TATATATAAAATGAATTTTTTAATCGTTAGGTTATGAATAATTAGTTGTATTAATAATCTTTATCATTAATATTATTATTAATGTGCTACTAATACTACTATTTTTGCTAATATATATATATTAATTAGAAGAAGAAGAAGAAAAGAAGGCTAGTAGTTTAGTTAGATAGTAATAGTGTATTAACATTTTCTACATTTAAAATGCAGTTCAGAGTGCTTCATTTGTGGACGTGAAATGAAAAGCAGAGAGCTTAAGAAAGAATGTAAGTAAGAAAGTAAAAAGAGTAAGAGTAAAAAATAGGTAAAATAATAGAAATTCGACAAATGCAAGTAATGAGAATAAATAGAAAATTAAATGTTAAATTTGATGTGTCAGTAAATTTGAGGTATGTAATATAAGCCAGTTAAAGTTCAAAGCTCTGAATGTTAAGCAATCAGGTGTCTGTGTGTCTGTGTGTGTCTGTGTTACTGTGTGTGTGTGATAGTGAGAGAGTGAGAGAGAGTTGGAGTAAGAGAGAGAGCGTGAGATATATATATAGAGTGAGTGAGGGAGTGAGGGAGTGAGAGTTTCCCAATCCTGCTTGTGAAATGCACCTTTTATTGTTTTTATCGTTGTACTCCGGCTCAGAGATCCCATGATGATGATGATGTAATACTTAGCCAAGCCCGCTATCTGTGAGGTTAATGCTGCCATGTTGCTCACACTCACGGTCACGTAGCTCGCATGAAGCTCCACAGCGGCTCATGCTGATGTATATTTATAACTTTGTTGTTTAGCAGCATGTGAGCTACTTTTGAAAGAATCATAAAACAAGAAACCACACATATTTACATGATCATCATGGTTTACAATAATGCAGCTTTAGGGGCAGTTTTCCTTCAACACTGAGTTCACGAGCGTTGGAGTATCTCAAGCTCTTCAGCGTTTATAAACAACTCGAGATGCACACGAAGCTTCACTGCAAAAAGAGCCCAGAAACCTCACGCTACTTAATTAATTACACACAGTGGAACTGGGAGTGTTTTGCTTCAGAAGTGTTTTAAGTGCACTTAAGTGTCCAGATATTTTTGGGGCGACTACATAATCCTGTCTAGATGCTTTTAACTATTAATATGATGTTTATAAATGGTTATACACCCTACATTTTTATCTAAATGTTTCTAACACATCAAACATTTAGCTACTTCTGCACATTGACACAGGGCAATGTAGGCTGTACAACACATTATAATGCAATGAATTGCTTATTTGTGTTTATACAGGATTATGTAGGCTATATAAGACATTATAATGCAATGAATCCTGTGCTTTTTAGCATTTATACAGGATTATATAGGGTCTAAAAAAGGGTACCATGCATTTAACTATTTATGAGCATTTACAAGATTATTTAGCTAATATGTCAAATTATAATGCAATGGACTACTTATGAATGTTTGTTTATTGCTCTATAACACATTATAATGCACTGACCTGCTTATAAGCATTTATACAGCATTATGTATGATTTGTAACACATTTAACTATTGCTGAAGATTTCCACAGTATTATGTCGGCATTGAACTAGCTATAAGCAGTTAGCCTGGATTACGTAGGATATATAACACATTATAATGCTTCTAACTATTTATGAGCATTTAGATGGGATAATGTAGCTTATATAACACGTTATAAAGGATTTAGTTACTTACCTGGTTTGCATAATCTTGTCTAAAGTAGTTAAATTATAGTTTAGTAATGGTTTTGTATGTGTAGCCTTCAAAATGCTCATAAATCATTATGAAGACGTTCTGTACTGCTGAGTATTTTTACAGCAGTTTGAAGGCTATATGACACTTTATAATGCATTTATAACCACCAGATCTGTAAGAAGTCTTGCTGCCGAAAATAAGACCTGAATTCAGCTCTGCAACTTTCAGCCGGACCACAAGAACAATAGTGTGTTGAGTCTGTGTGTGTGTGTGTGTGTGTGTTACAGCAGGAAAGCATTAAGAAGTGAAGCAGGGTCAGAACGTCGCAATGACGTAATCCTTCTCTACAGTTAACAAAGACCATTCCTCCACACGGCCGAACGGATGCTGCAGTCTGTAACGGATGATGGTGGTGATTTATTTTGTCCACATGCTGTACATTTAACTACTCTTCTGCTTTTAATTTGTTTTCAGACTCTGTCAATGTACCAAACGTGAAGAACATCAACGTTAACATGAGTCTGGGTCTGACCCTGACGCGAACTACCAAAAACGACGGCTTTATGGTAAACTGAATGCCGCAGGAACGCAGTGGTGCAGAAATGTGGTCTTTATTTAGTGGACAGTTTTGTTAAGTGTGTGTATTTGTGTGTGTGTGTGTGTTTCAGACATGTGGTCCTCTCTGGGCTCAGGGTTGCGGTACTCAGTATTTCTACCCGGGAGTGTGTGCGGACGTGAGCCCTCTGTTCGCTACGCAGACAGTGTTTTCTCCTGCGCTACAAAGTACGACTCTGCTCTGATCTTTCTTATACATTTTATATCAAAGTCCTGGTAATAATCTGGCTCATGGCTCAATCAGGATGTAAGACGATTCATATATACGCTTTGACCGGAATAGATTACAAACGATCGAGGTGGGTTAAAAGCCTTTAAATAATTGTGAAGGTAAGGTTACGCAGACGATCACGTGGACAGTGAAGTGTGTTTGCCGCTTTAGTCTCTGGGCCCCCGCCGATTTGAGACTTGAGGACATGGACATGCAAAATGCTCAAAATGTTCTGCGTTGAAAAGGATCCAAGGAAAAGGCTCTGTGCTTTTATTCTCTTAATTAATGTGCGAGAAATGTGGTGTGTAATTAAAACTGTGGTGCCTTTTTATATCACTTGCCGTGTGAATTGTACATTTATAATCTGTTTAATTATCCCGCAGCTTGCGGTGGGCCGATGGACATCGCTATAGTTCTGGACGGATCTAACAGTATTTATCCTTGGCCTCCTGTTGTGTCTTTTCTTAAGAAGCTCTTAGAACACCTTGATATCGGACCTCAGCAATCTCAGGCATGTAATAACGCTCGGAGTTAAATGTTACCAGTGCAGTCTGGTGACAGAACGGTTCAGCTCTTATTATTGGTATTTATATCATTTCATGTCGGAGCAGGTCAGCGTCATTCAGTATGGTGTCGATCCCAAAATGGAGTTCACGCTGAACACGTATAAAACCAAAGAGAAGATCGTTGAGGCGGCTGCGGCGATTCCTCAGAGAGGTGGAATCGAGACGAACACCTTCCGAGCCATCGAGTACGCCAGGTACGTCTGATCTCGCTGGTCTCACCTGTGCACATGCAAACTGGAGACATCAGAAGTTGTTTTTTACGTGTGTGTGTGTGTGTGTTATAGGGCAACCGCTTTTCTCCCTGCGAACGGAGGACGTCCGGGTGCCAGTAAAGTGATGGTGGTGGTGACTGACGGAGAGTCACATGATAACTCCCGGAGAGACAAGGTCATTCCAGAATGCGAGAAAGACGGCATCACTCGCTTTGGCATTGCTGTGAGTTCGTTACGACCCATGATGCTCTGGTGTTGTTTTACAGCTGCAGGTTCAGGGGTTCTTGTGACCTTTGAAAAACTGGGATATTGTAGCTAAGCACCTAGCTAGTAGCGAGTCAGTAACAGACAAGATGGCAGACAAAGAAGTAATGGAAGTAAACCAAACACGGATAAAACTCACCCGTTGGTTATTCCAAACGCCACAAAAGTGCAAGGCAAGTGTTACGGCACTTAACGATGGCCACTGTTCCTCTAGAAAAAAGTTGATTCAGTTCTACTTTCCATTGGACTCACTTTCGTATTAGATACAAAAAACACTGCACGTTTGAACCACAGTTTTCTTCCTGTTGATTGGCTGAAGAAAAAAAAAGCCGTTGCGTCCACTGACATGCGATTTTATTGGTAAAATTAAGATTTTTTTCCCTCTGCCTGCTATAATTGTCTTGTTAGCAGTGATGGCAAGTATTTATTTCTAATTAAATAAAGATAATTACTAAATTACTAAAGAGTACTTAATAATGACTAAAGAAAAGGAATAATTCATTATTCTAGCTGCTGTGATTGACTCCCGTTATTCTGACCGTTACCTACGTCAATGAAATCATTTAAATATGTCGATGCCGTCCGAATTTGCAGCCGCTGAGCCGCAATGTCATATTTTTATGCACTTCAGGTGCTCGGATACTACATAAGGAATAACATCGACAGCAAAAAACTAGTGGATGAAATCAAGTCAATAGCCAGCAGCCCGTCTGATCGGTATTATTTCAACGTGTCTGCTGAAGAGGCGCTCCTGGAGATCGCCGGGACGCTGGGAGATCGGATCTTCAACATCGAAGGTAAAAATCGTATTTTGGTGAAAGTTCGTGTCGAACTCTAACACAAGATTTCCGAGTAAAAATGTGTAAAAAAATTGATTTGACATTGATCGTGTTTGCTTATGTAAGAATGTGTTCAATATTGATGATCAAAATTGCTTAATTCTCACCCGGAAGTCCTGATTCCTATTTCATCCAAATCTTCCGAAAGTCTTACGCGGCTGGTGAATCTTCTCGTCTTTCCTCAGGTACAGGTACAGGCGGGGAATTTCAGATGGAAATGTCGCAGGTTGGCTTCAGCACACACCAGACCAAAAACAAGGTGTGAGCACCGGGATTTTCTTCCTCCACACCACTTCATTACATCATAATTACATAAAAAAAATTTTAATTGTTAGTTTTTTGCTAACGCTTCTCTCCGTGCGACGTGTCTCTGCAGGACGTGATGATGCTGGGGGCTGTTGGAGCGTACGGGTGGACCGGAACTGTAGTTCATAAAACTGCTCAGAAATCCGAGATTTTCCCCAAAGAAGCTTTTGAGCAAATCCTTGAAGACAAAAACCACAGTTCACTGCTGGGTGAGTGGCTCGGGTTCCTCAAATTACTGACTCTTCACCTTTGGAAATTTGTTCTGAAGCAACATCCTGTGCATTAAATTTGTTTCAACATTCAACGAAATGTTATTTTTTAATTAGCGGCAAACATCAGACGTCTTGGCTGGACGATGACGTGAAATATTTGTGAAGTCTTCAAAAACGTTAAGAGTTTGTCAGATTGGGGGGAAAAAATGTGATGAGTTGATTTCTAAATTATCCAAAATATCATGCTCGTATTTCTATTTTCTAGCCAGAAGAGCAGCAAAACAAATTTTCATTTTCACTTTGTAATGATGTAACTGTATACATTAAATGCATTTTTGTGATAAACGTGTAAGATACATGACAAAGTAAGCTGGCATTATTCATGTGTTTATTCACTGTTGTCATCATATTCCTGTGTGTGTGTGTGCGTGTGTGTGTGTGTGTGTGTGTGTGTGTGTGTGTAGGATACTCGGTGACCACACTTTACAGCGGTTCCATGGAGTACTTCGTGGCCGGTGCTCCTCGCTCCAACCACACGGGTCAGGTCGTGGTGTACACACTCAACAAGCAGCAACAACCCGTCATCCGACACTCACAGAGAGGAGACCAGGTCAGATAAACCCTGCTTCATTTTTGATTTTCATTCAGTTTTGATTCATTTTCTATTCTCTGTTATTGTTTCCATAGTAACAGCTCATTCACAGGAGCATGTATGGTCGAAACGCTACAGTAACACATTACAAAAAAATATCATGGATATGATCATGATTACGTTTTCTGTACGGAGAGTAAGTGTTTATGGAAATGTTTATGGAAGGAGTTTGCAGTGTCAGTGCTTTGTTACATTAAGAGGTGTTCTGAAACCTTCAGGACAACGGCGTACGCTTTGTGTTTAATCGGTAATGTGAATCTTATTGTCTTCATGAGGCAGAAAAACAGAAATGCTGGCGAAGGAAAGCTGCTACAATGTAAAGGGGAACAGGAACGATTTCGTTTTGATAACTATAAATGTGAAGAAAGTGTTGTTCTTTAAACACTGGCAAATTGTTGTGGGGTTAAAAGAGATCAAATAGTTGCGAAAACGTTGTCCGTAACGTTTTCGGACTGATTTGCAGATCGGATCGTACTTCGGAAGTGTGCTCTGTCCCCTGGATGTGGATCGTGACGGTGTCACTGACCTTCTGCTGGTTGGGGCTCCGATGTACATGAGTGAGGAGAAGAAGGAGATGGGCAAAGTCTACATCTTCGCCATCACCGACGTAAGCCGTTAAAAACACAGCTCCAAAACCACTGAAGCCACGCTGAAAAACTGCTTAAGATCCACCGTCTTTATGACTCTATAGGGGTTGTTGAGTAGCCAGGGGTTTCTGGAAGGTTCCTCTGTCCTGGAGAACGCTCGATTTGGAATGGCCATCGCCGCCGCTCCTGACCTCAACCAGGACGGCTTCAGCGATGTGGTGGTCGGAGCGCCGCTGGAGGACAACGGCCACGGAGCCATTTATATTTACAACGGAGATGCAAAGAGCATCAGGAAGCAGAGCTCACAGGTAGAACCGCTCCAACCAGAACCTGAGCTTTAGGGTGACCACCTGCACTGAAAAAAGAAATTGAGCTAACATGTAGAGTAAATGGAGTAAAAAGAAAGCGAAAGCGAGTTAAAATAAAAAATTTGTTTGTTGCCAAACCAAAATTCCCCACCGTCAGTCATGGGCTAAAGAGTCAGCATGAGGAATCAAACACGCAGTGTTGTGCTGTTACAGGAAAACAATCAGTGGCAACGTGGTGTAATGGAGCAGATGAACCGTTTCCACCCTGAAGCTGATTATTTTTCTATATCAGCATGCCCTGAAGTGTTTAATTTCACTTATATCACAGCAAATTGCCAAAGAATACCATTTTTTAAATAAATAATAAAAGATATCACTTACAGGTACATGTAATGTTGTGGAAGCTCCACAAATTGGTGTCTTTTAGCATTTTATCTGACAATATTAAAGCCTTGTTTTGTTAAAAGCATAAAAGCAATTTAAGTGTAAATTATAAATCTTTTTTGAAGTATTGACCGTCTTAATATTTATAATTGTGTTATAAATTTTGGTATTTTAAAATACAGGCATTTTTTTTTTTTTATCTCATATTTTTTAATTATAATTATTTATAGCTGTTGATTTAATTTAATATATTTTTCCACAGCAACTACATGCTGGATATAAAATGTGGTTTGTAAATATATATCTTTTAATATTTGCAGAAAATCCTTGCAACGAAGCTGGATCCGACGATGAGTTTCTTCGGCCGTTCTTTAGACGCCAGTGAAGATCTGAACGCAGACTCGGTCCCGGACGTCTCAGTGGGGGGTTACGGGAAAGTGCTGCAGCTCTGGTGAGCCTCCGTGGAGTGCGAAATGTTTCCCATCATGCACTGGTGTCACGTGTTTGTGAATAGGAAGTCTGCTGCAGGAATGTTTCATTGCAGTTATTATAGTTTTCCAGCAGGTTCATCCTCGGTACAGCAGCTGGTGACGTTTTCAGGCATCAGTAACGAACAGCGCAAGAGATCGTAGAAGACATTTTTGATATAATTAAATATAAAGCTTTATATGTCCAGATGTTTTATAATCATTCTTTTAAAATGGAGCTAGAATAGTTTTCCTGCTTCCGAGTTTTGTAGATTTTACTCTCTGTTTGTGAAATGTTTGTGTATCTATCACCTATTTCTTGTCATGCCGGATCATGACTCTTAATCGTGATTTACATCACAGCAGTTTGCACATTTTAACCATTAAATCGTAAACGGTTTGAAAGTGTGAGACTCGACGCTTCAGCACTGAGGATTTTGCACGTTCTGGTTTCTCAGTAACACCAGAAGCTGTGAATTTGGTGTCTTTAATGTCAGAAAAGAGAAATAATAGAGGCTGGTGCCGGAACAACCGCATACAGCTGTTCTAGAAAGTGTGAAACAAACGAAACTTTCTAAACACCGGCCTCGACACTCCTTCTGTAGATGCTTGATAAACAGCTCCTTATAGAAAACTTCGCCGTATCAACAATTATACACTTTTCCTTGTTAAATAAGAGCATGTTTTTATTCTGTTTTATTATCAGGCTTAGATTATGTGTAATCTGTTCTTCTATGACTGATAAAGTAGCATGTTATGAGTGCATTTATATAAACCTGGTGTGACGTTTCACGCATTTCAGGTGTGACGTCGCACTGCACGCCCATGAACGCTGCTTAAAATTCCCAAACTTTCCCAGACCGTGATGTAGTTAAATGATCAGTGAAGCACCGCTGTATTAGTTGAATATTACCTGAATATTTTCACCACGGTTTTAAAAAGTTAAATTCCTGAATCCAGAGACAGTCTGTGTGACTAATCATGAGGTCAGCCATATTTCTACCCATAATTCACCTGGCTTTAGGCATTTCAATCAGCGAAATTGACAGGTTTTGGACTGGATTCTGATTGAGCCCCTGTGCGTGTGATGCACGTGGTGCTGTGACGTGCGGTTTCAGGTCCAGAGGAGTGGCGGTGGTGACGGCCCGGGTCACGTTCACCCCGGACCGGATCGGCATCCTGAGTAAATCGTGTAGCCTCGGCGGGCGGATGGTGTCCTGTTTTAAAGCTAAAGTCTGCTTCAGTGCAGAGTTCAAACCATCCAACCCTGTCGGACCTGCAGGTACATCGCTGATTATTCTGCCTTTCATTTCGTATCGAACGGTGAATATACAAATAGACAAATTTATTTATAATGCTTTATTGTGAGATAACTATAAATGAAATAGAAGACTATCTAGAGTTTTTACACATTTCAAGCGTTAAATTTCCTTATTCTATTAACAGATCTACAATTAGAAAGAAAATCTGCTAGTTGAAACGGGTGCAAAAAGTCGAGAATTATGTTTGAAATATCCATAAAAAAATAATTTAGTTGGTATTTTTTTAATCGTATAATAGGAAATACTGGATGCAGCAATACTGGGTAGTTTAATGCATTTAAACAGCTTCTATTGAGATAATTAATAAATAAACGAACGTGAACAAGACGCAGAATGATTCTGATTCATAATAGATAAACAGATCACTAGTACCGACAAAGAAACCGAATCGATGAATAGAACAGAAAAAAAAAAGTCACATTTGCACGGCAATAGTGAATAAACCCACGTAATCTGCCCGAGATAATAAAATCTAATCCTGATTTTCAGAGATTAAGTACAACATGACACTGGACGCTGACCTGCAGTCGTCTCGAGTCAGCTCCAGAGGTCACTTCGGGAACTCTGAGCGAGCGGTCCAGCGGGACGTCAGCGTGTCCACGGCCGAGACGTGTGAGGAGCATCAGGTGTACGTTCAGGACACTCCTGACCTCGTCAACTCCATCGCCGTCCGAGTCGACATCAGACTGCAGCAGCCGGACTCCAGCCCCGTCCTGGACGCCTTCAGTCCCACCGCATGGGAGTTTTTTGTGAGTCCGGTCTCACTGTGTGTTTTGTTAGTTTTGTAGATTTTTTTTTTCTTTGGCTTTTAATGATGCATTCTTTTTTTCCTTTTTTTTCCAATTTAGATCCCTTTTTCTAAAGAATGTGGTGCTGATGAAGTGTGCTACAGCGACCTGGTGTTAAGTGTCGAGACAGACCCTCCGACTAGGTACGGCTAGGTGTAAAAAAATATACATTATATTTAAAGATTATAATCTGTGCAGCCCCACTGCATATACATGTAAAAATGTTTTTGAGAGCGTGAAAAGGACATGATGCAATGTTTCCGTACGTAATTATCATATGTACACCACTTCCTTTCTCATCTTGTGGAAACCAGTTTTCACAAGTGTGTGTGTGTGTGTGTGTGTGTGTTTTTATATACATGTATATATATATATATATATATATAATGTATGGTTGTTGTTTTTTTTAAATCAGTTTTTTATTTATTTGTCATTTCTGAAATCTTTATCAGGCACACTGGCTCTTGAATACAAATAAAGTCCCCTCCGAAAGTACTGGAACAGCAAGGCCAATGATTTATACTGTGCACTGAAGACATTTGTGTGCGATCAAAATATGAATATGAGAAGAGAGATCAGAGTTTCAGCTGGTAGTTATATTTAGATATGTTCAACAACATAGAACATGACACATTTTGTATCACAGCACCAGTTTTTCATGTGAGCCAAAGTATTGGAACATGACGAGCGACAGGTGTTTCTTGTTACCAGGTGTGTCGTATAAGAGGGATTGTTTAATCATTATGTAGCCGTGGATATCCGCTCTCAGTTTAAGCTCTGGCTTTCACCTGTGAAGACGGTATTTGCAGTCAATTAATTAGCATCGCCGTTCCAATACTTTTGAAACAGTGACGTCCATGTTAGTTTGTTGTCATGACAACATGACTTAATGCAAAATGATGTCACAATGATGTTGAACTAATTCAAGTAATAATAATAACCCCAGCAAATATAGTAACAAAACTAATAAGTCGCTAGAACTAATTTTACTATGTGTATCACTTAATGTGGGTTTCTTGGATGGAAAAAAAACTGATTTTGGCGTAGAGGTTGTGTTTAAAAACGGTTTAAAGTTCTCTAAAATCCTGCACAGATGTTATTAATGTTACAACACGGTTGTATAAACATCAGCATCTCATTACAGAATGATTCAACTGTAGGAGGCGCAGGTCCGTTCTTCAAAACGTGTAATGCTTCCCTGTACCAGTACTGGATCTAGTACCAGCTCCGCTACAGTGCTGAAATGATTATCTGCTACTCTCAGACTGCAATCCAGGTCCAAAAGGTCAAAGGTCAAATGGTGTAATGAGCCCAAAACTCTGCTTCAGTCTACGACTTCACTCAGTCCTGTTCTGCGTTCTTCTGTGGAACTGTTTTACTCTTTCTTTATTTCTGGGGGGTTTTCCGATGAGGATGTTAACTTCATTTATTCACACTCGTCACACCAACATTTCCGAGAAAAGCTGCCCGTAAAATCTCAGATGTGTTTTAAGTGCTTTTGCAAATGCTTTGTCCGTTTCTGTCCAAATGCAGATTAACTGTCTTTGTTCCCAATAGCCGTGTCCGCCCCTCGTAAACACTCAAAAGTTGCTCATTAAACCCATGTGTGAGTCGATCAACAACACTCGGCTGAAATCAGCAAAAAACTATAACAATAATGTGATAAAAAGTCATATTTTCATGTGAAATAATGTAATATTTCCGCTAAACACTGGTTGTAAAATAATCGGCATCCCCACGTTTCCAGCTCCATTACAATCTCAGGTTTGTTCACTTAAATTATGCCTTCGACTAAAACTCATAACTCAGATCTCTGACTAGGAAAAAACTCCTCTCCGAATTCCTTCTCATAAAGTCAAGAACGTCTCCTCAACATCAACATGGCCGCTCGCAGCATCAACCATCAGCAAAGTTGGACAGCTTTATTTTTTAAATGGCTTATAGTGTATATACAGGTATTTGCTTTAATCAGCCTTCAATCGGACATATTCGCCTGTTAAATCTATAACACTTACACAACGTTGGCCAACAAAAAACGAGCATGGAAGCGTCCATGTTTATTCCCTACTTAATTCTAATAACTTAATAACTTAATTCTAACTTCCTGCTTGTGAGGATTTTACGCCACATCATTTCAGTAGGGATGAAAGTCTGACATACTCATCATAAAACGCTGACTTTGTCGTTGATTATTTTAAATTATTTTATAAGTGATTATTTTGGTGTTGATTTGGGTGCATGTTACCTTGAACCTGAAGTCTTAACCTCCTGGTAGAGACAACCTGAAATTACAGCACTAAGTGGAATTCAGAGCCTCTGGACCATCAGTGCTAAAACGACCCCTAAGGACTTTGTCTTTATTATAATAATAATAATAATAACAATAATAATAATAGTAATAATGTTTTAAATATTTAAAATTATAATAATAAGAAGAACAAGAATGCATGTAATGTCAGGAATGTAGCGCCTTCCTAGCACGAGTTTGCTGTATAAAAGGAATAATAATCATTTTAGTCAGATTACATGTTAAATACACTGCGGAAATTATAGTGCAGATATTCCGAATGATGGAAAAGGTATCTAATATTTTTCATTATGAGATTATTATATAATTTATAATACATTTAAGACCATTAAACTTGCATATTTATAAGCTTAACATTGTCAATCTATTGGCAAATACTGTAATATTGCTTATTTCTATAAATAAACACAATGATTTGCCAACTGAATAAAACAGTTTCAGGGTTGGAATGACTAAAAAAACACCTTGGAAAAGACTTAAAATTTTAAAGTCTTATATTTGTTTTAGAACAATCTTATAAAAAGAAATTGAATTAATTGAACTTGATTGTTTGTAGGCAGGATGCAATCACATGGTGACGGAAACAATATCCAGTGCTTAATAAATAATTTATTGTATTGTAAATAATAAAATTCAAAATAAGTTATCCTTCCTTCATGCAATTAATAGTAAGCTTTGGTTGCTAAGCAACATCGAGGTTGGGGTACTCTTAGGACATGCACTGGATATTTTTGGATTAAAATGCGGTGCGTTAATACATAATTAAATTATTAACACTTCTCTATTAAACACTTCTCAGCCAATCAGATTTAAGAACAGATTCTACCCATTTTATAATAGATAATTACGGGAACCACATTCTAGGGTTCTACATAGAACCTTTACAGACCCCAAGACTGACAAGCAAAAAAAGTGTTCTTACTCTAAATTATTATGGATTTGGTTTTTTTTCTCTCTCTTTCTTTTGTTGGTGCCAATAATTTTGCAGTTGACTCCAAGATCAAACAGGCTTTTTCTGGTCACACCCATTTCAAGTGAGAACTTGAGAATGATGGAGTTGTGTTGCAGACTTTATGGGGTGATGCCGGAATAATAAAGTCCAGCTGCAGGGCTTCACCCGGTCACGTTTTGTCTGTTAAATCTGTTGTAATGGAACTTCTGGTTAATAAACTCTCATTTCTGTCCCTTTGTAGCTCCCCGTTGCTGGTGAATTTTAATAAGAGAAGATTGTCACTGTCTGTGACGGTGATGAACAGGAAGGAAAACGCGTACAACACCAGAGTGATCGCGCGCTACTCCAGCAACCTGTTCTACTCCTCTTTTACGCCGCCTGTACGTCTGACACGTTTCAACATCCGTGTTTCCGTACAGATTTATCATCATAATTACTGCTGAACTTTATTTCCCAAGCAGATTTTTCTGCTGAAATGTTCTGTTTTGTTTTGTTTTCCAGAACGATGGTACCGAGGTCAAATGCACTTCCAGTAAAGACACCGAAACCGTCACGTGTCAAGTGGGATATCCAGCACTGAAAACTGACCAGTCGGTGAGACTCGCTGACTCACCAAACACACGCTTGTAAATGATAGTGACATCTGTATGAGGCATTTAGGAGGCACGTTCTTATTTACAATTCTCCTGAGTTATAAAAAGACACAGGAATCCAAGAGACTGAAGGAAGCTTAAACATTGCAGAAATTAAAATGATGTGTAAAACTTGGAAAATATGGATTACTGAATATTTCTTCGTAGATGCATGAAGGTTTTTTATTAATGTTATATAGTAGTGCTTCTCTTCTCATTAATTTAAAGATTCAGAAAAAGAGCTAGTCTCAGTAATTCCACTAGAGGGCAAAATAGAGCAATAAACCCAGGGCCATTAACTCAAGTCAAGTGAAGTTTTGAGTTTATTATTTGAGTACATTATTTCCCGGGACTCTCCTCAACCGCCACAGGAAGTGGAGATGCTGCTGTGCTTTTCTTGGCCATGCAGGAGGTGTTGAGAGTCCTGGAAAGCCTCTCACTAAGAACTTTGATCCAATTGAGCCACAGGATCTCACACTAGCATGGTGTTTTATAGGCCTTTTCACCTTTGTACACATAATCCTGCCCTAATGTTTAACCAAAAAGCATAGATTTGAACCCCTGACCTCACACACCAGAGCCTGAGAGGCTAACCGTTGCACCATGGTGGGGACAAAGAGGTGCATGCTTATTGGACCTTTGGCTCAATAAATGGCTCAGCAGTTGAAGTAAACTGACAGTCACATGTTTAGTGGAAGAGGAACTGGTTGAGGGGCCTTGCGATAGATTGGTGACCTGTCCAGAGTGTACCTTGCCTCTCACCCAACATGAGCTGGGATTGGCTCCAGCTTCCCCATGACCCCCAATGGATAAGCGATATAGAAACAGATGGATGGTTGGACATGGTTGAGGTTCGATGCTCAGCAAGTCTCTGTTATTTCTCTCAGTAAGTGTAAGTGTATTCATGAACATGAATAACCAACACACACTGCTGGACCGTTTGGTGTGCTGTACCTGTGTGCGTTCTCAGAACTGTTTAAAACGGTTTCCGTTGTATACACATTCGGCTGGTCACATTTTTTGTTGTAATATTCCAAATCCAAGCATAAGGAGGCAAATATGTATGTATGTCTTTGGTTAATTAGCAGCAAGAATAATTGCATACACAGGCAGGTCTTGACCCAGCAACCACCACCTACAGAAACCACAACACTAACCACCGCACTATTAACAGACAGAGGCGGAGTGTATAATAACACATTGGGCTTAACAAAGACGAATTGTTTGGTCTAGACACAAGTAGCTGATCTGCGCATTCAACATATAATTACCTAAAGCATCTTAGTCATCAGTAGCACTCAGTTATCGTCCTTCCCACTTTATTTCCTATTTTGTTCAAAACTTTTGTTTACATTACTTTGCAGTCATGTGAAAGACTCAACATTATAATAGATTCCAGGAAGAAACCATCCTGGGATAAATTATGTTCAGATGGAATATGATGGACTAGGGTTTTTTTTTTTTTTTAATTGTAGTTTTTAGAAGCCGGAACAATAAAATAATTTTTTAAGAGATCGTCGGGCACAGAATATCTCAACACTTAGTCTTTGTAAACCCTGACATGGTAATCTATAGGGGCATTGTCCAGACTCCCCCTGAAGGCTTCAGTCCACATGCCACTCACACCTTCAGCACGAATAACCCTTGAGATCTAGCTGAAGAACCCATGTCCAACATGCCCTTAAGCCAAAGCACATCAATCGAGCTCGAGGATCTAACACATACCAGACATTTTTTTGTATTCTTAGTTTCACATTGTGCCCCTGATACACATGGGAAGTAGCATTGGGGTAAAAACAGAAATGGCTTTAGTCCAAATGTGGTCTGATATTCATTTTATTTATATTTCTTTACTTGTACTTTGGCCAATCTAACTAAAGTGGCTAGCTAATGCAGTCCATGTAAAAACTACAAAGTAAACTTTTTGAACAAACTTCATGTTGGCTTGACAAAACCAGTCCATCCATCCATCCATTATCTATACCGCTTTATCCATCTGGGTCACGGGGAAGCTGGAGCCAATCCCAGCATCTTCGGGCGAGAGGCGGGGTACACCCTTTCTTTCTTTCTTTCTTCTGATGGGTGTTGTGGTTATTGTGGTTTGTACTAAAATGAAATAATAATAATAATAATAATAATAATAATAATAATGTTGATGAGTATTGCATCTCTTTGTCTCAGGTAACATTCGAGATCAGTTTTGACTTTAATTTCGCACAATTACAAAAGGAAGTCAAAGTGGATTTCGAAGCCCGGAGGTAAGAAATAAAACATATTGTCCAGACCATGAAATGCTAACAGAAATCATTTCCACTGCTGCTGCTGATGATATTGTTCGTGCTGTTTGCAGTGACAGCACAGAGGAAACTCAAGTGGATAACAGCGAGACGGTGATGATCTCCATCCAGTACGGGACAGAGATCATCCTCAGCAGGTCTGATTCTAAACACACCGAGACACTGCCGAATCATAAACACCAGCGGCAAAATGGAAAACTCTTTTCCGAGACTTCTTTACATAAAGTCGGCTGGAAAGGAATACAGTAGCTTATTGAAAATTAGGCACAAACGTCTGAACCTGTTTTTACAGAGAAGCCAACATGGCTGTTTACTTGCTCGATGACAAGGATGAAATCACAAATCCGATAAAGACGTACAGTGACATCGGCCCAGAGTTCACGTTCAATCTCAAGGTCGGTGGCTTTTTTTGGGTTATTTTGCTGAAATTTTACTTACCCTAATTCATAATCCGACTGAGAATAACCTGTGCAGGAATTAATGAAATAGTTAACTACAAGGTCACAAAGTGTAAACTTATCCTTGAAGAGGTCACACAATATAAAGTTATCACTGTAACCAAGCACTGAAACTGGAGACTCCTTCCATAAATGTTACATCAACATCTGCTTACAGAAGACAGATTAGATTACGTAGCACATCCACCAGGCAAGTCACTACAAGTAATAGTTACTATTAAAAACAATAATATAAATATACGGTATAAAGGAAAACAATCAACTTCGAATCGCACCACCTTGTCGCTGATTATTTTCCTTTTTCAGTATGATCCTGTGTTTAATTATTTACATAAAGAATGTTTTAATATTGGTTTGTTGTACTGCTTTAGAATAATGAACACCATGGACAGACTTGACAGCTCCTGCTTCACATTATCTCCTGGATATTTCAGCTCAAACTGAGAGCTTGAGATGCCCTTTTCCATTGTTCGGTAAGGAGATACCCGGTGTATGGTGATGTGATGTGTTTCTCTCCGCTGTAGGTGTCCGGAGCAGTTTTTCCAGTCAGTCTGGTTTACCTCAACGTGTCGCTGCCCATCAGTACTAAATCCGGGAATCAGCTGCTGTATATCACCTCAGTGGAGGGCACGCCGGTGAGAACCCGAAACACTTCATGAACATTTCCATCAAGGTCATTTTGAATTGTCTCGTAGCAGCGAGTCAGAGTTTTGTTACAGACGTTTGTCACGTGTCATTGGTCACGTCCTTCCTAAGCCAGCTACGACAGAGTTCGGCATAAACACTCTCGTAAAAAGCTCACCGATTTGTTCCTGCGGTCATTAATGAAACAGTTTATAACAATAACTATTGCGTTAACATGAACTTTTACCAGCCGAGAAGAAATGGAGCTAATTCAGTGTTGAACTTCATCCTCTTCATATTGGGGGGAAAAAACTCCCAGTTTTAATTGCTTTGGCATGTTTGCATCTGCTACACTTTAGCACTGAATTTGAATTGAAACTGAAGTTTGTTCTGATACTGACGTCGAAAATGAGTTAATGAGTCAGTTATGAGGAGTTAATGAGTCAGTCAGAGGCAGACAGCTGACCTGAGAGCGCAGCACAGTATTATGCAGCGTGGTTACGATCGTGCTTAGTGCTCGCTGAACTGACGTGCTCTCACGTGCGACAGCTTCTCTCCGTACTCACATCACTGCTTCACACTCGATACCTTTGTGTGCACAAGCCACAGCACATTGTGTTGATCTATGACGATCACGCTCGCTGAAAGTGCCGTGTGCGCTCAGGGTCGTCCGACCTCACACTCCGTTAAACACACCGTTTAAACACCATAAAGCTGTTTTATCTCTTCTGTTGGAGGAAGACGCTGGAGTTGTTTCCTGTTTGCTTTGATCATTAATTGTGAAATATATTCAGATACCCCAAGTATACACATATCAGCACCGGGCATCAGACCGAAGTGTACAGTAACATTTTTATGAGTAAATGAGCACGATATCAGACTGGTTATACATGAACATCATTAAGCTGCTGTTGGTGTTTGTGTGTGTGTGTGTGTGTGTGACAGAGGAGTGATGTTCAGTGTGACACCACTGCACTGATCGACCCATTTAACATCGGACAGACAGAATACACAGCCAAATTCACCAAGGAGAGCTTCAGAGGAACCGCTCACCTGGTCAGTGTGTGTGTGTGTGTGTGTGTGTGTGTGTGTGTGTGTGTGTGTGTGTGTGTGTGTGTGTGTGTGTGTGGGTGTGT
>JAQMYM010000009.1:20479552-20505832 GCA_030014255.1 Parauchenoglanis ngamensis
TGAGAGAGTGTGCAGGGGAGAGAGAGAGAGTGAGAGAGAGTGTGCAAGAGAGAGAGTGAGAGAGAGTGTGCAAGAGAGAGAGTGAGCAGGAGAGAGAGAGAGAGAGAGAGAGAGTGAGAGAGAGTGAGAGAGAGAGAGCGAGAGGCTACATAAAGTTGAATACGTGACGTATCAGTGTGTGTATGCGGGGGAACCTGTGATGTGACGTGTGTTTAGCCTCCGCTGAGCGGCGGGATCACGGCCACCTCGTCTCCGTCCTGCAGACGCAGCACCTGCTCGCCCACAGCCACGTACTCTCTCCTCACCGCCAGAACCGCCTGCTCGCGTACGGCCGAGAGTCTGCAGGGGAAACGTTCACGCAGTGTTACACCGCACACACCCCGCGCACACACCCCGCGCACACACCCCGCGCACACAGCACTGAAACACTCCACAGATGAGCATTAAAGCTGGAAATGAGCAATAAACAGAGTCTACAAGATTATGACATCATAACAATAATTACATGTTTATAATATATTATTCTATATTTAGTTTGCTAAAGTGTTTGGTGTGCTTTAGACTTGTTACATCAATCACACCAGCACAGAAATATCAGCTTTACACTAGACATCATTTCATTGTTTTATTCAGTAATGGTTAAAATACTTAATAATATTAATATTAAATAATAATAATAATAATAATAAATGCTTTTCGTTTATTTAACACCGCTCTAACACTCAGTGTCACGTTACACTCTATATTTAAAAAAAAGATGAAAAACAGGATTATTAGAAATTATGCACCATTAGAAGTCGGTTTAAGCTACAGATTTACTTTACTAAAATAAAAAACAAAATCATACAGTAAATATTGTGCACCACAAGAAAAAACCATCTTTCTGTTTGTCACCGTTTTAGTTTCTACAGAATGGATGAAGTTTATCAGCAATATTCAAAGCTCTCTTTATTATCATAACTTTATTCCATTTAATACAGCCTAAACAAATACAACAAAAATAGTGTTGTACGTTTAGCTTAATTAGAAATGTTTAATATTTTATAAAAGTTATCATTAGCATTTTTTTTTTAGTTAAAATAAATTCAATATATAACTTACTAAACAAGCTGTTACTTTGTTAGAGCATTTTCTTCCAAATTATAAATTTCGTAATTAGGAACAAATATTGCCGATTCTACGGTTAAAATCTCGCATTTTGTAGATTTTATTTACAACCCAAAATTGTTTCCTTATTATAAATATATCGTTTTTAGACATGATTTACAATGCTACATTGCTAGCCTGCTATTCGCGAGTGGTTCCAGAGCTCGAGACGTGTATTTACGGTAATTCCGCAGCGCCAGTGAACGCTGCATGAGAGAAACCACGTGTTTAAAGGAGGCAACGCGTTTGGCGTGGATTTATATTATTATTTATTAGTTTCATAATTAATTTACTTACTTTGGGTGTTTATGCTCCAGTTCCTGCCACAGCTGAAGGCTCGTTAGCTCGGAGTTCACTCTGATAATCTCCGATTTCACTCCTGTTAATTCGGCACTTTTTGCAAAGTACAACACGGTCACCTTATTCAACAAACAGGAGAATTAGCGGGATGCTAACAGTTCAAAATGGCCTATCTGTTAACAAGCAGCCAGTTACAGCTGTGGAAAAACCAAACACAATCTGAATTACTGTTAATACGCACATTTATGGTGTTTGTTTTATCGCTGTTACCTCGGTATTCATGAATGGAGGTTGTTTTCGGAGGCGCGCGCACCTGCTATTACACGTTGGTTGTCTTTTTATGTGGTTTTTTTTCTTTTTCTTTTTTTCTCAGGGTTGCCAGATAATCCTGCTAGAAAAACTAGATTCTCACTCGAACTACAGGCTTATAATTAACCAAATCAGCCCAGATACATCCTAAAATTACATCACTTCAAACCTGTTAAAATAACAAACTACAATTCGGAACTTTATACACTTTGTAGTTCATTCTTAAAACGATGCGTTTTAGGGGACTTCCGTGGTACTGTTTGTGTATGATAATATTTATATCAACTTGGGAATGAATAAATTATTAACCATGGATGTTTAATATTATATTCTCAACATTAAATAACTTCGAGCATGTTTTAAAAGGATGCAAATGTAGACGTGTAAACCGAGCACCTGGCAACTCTGTCCCTAGCAACGTTATTACGTACCGATGAACCCGGAAGGGAAAAAAAACAGTTGCTATTAATATACATGCTTTTACATTTACATTACAATTTAAATGTAGCAATAACAATATCGATTTTTTAAAATTAGATATTGTCTCAGAAATTTATAATACATTCGATTTTTAAACTACTTTTCGACTTGCTAATACAACCACAGGCTAAAAATTCTAAACGATCTTTCAGCTGCTCTCACATTTTACAATCAAGATGTAAAGAAGCATTTTTTTTCAAGACTGATTATATAAACACCTGGCAGCTTTCTAAAAAAAACTCTCTCAAACTGTTGAATAAATTCAAACAACGAATATATTTTTCAAACAAAATGTCCTGTTCAGGTCAAAATGACATTCCATTCACTGTCCATGCAGGTCGGGTTTTCTCCGAATGAAATAATGCGCAGCGCTTGTTGGCCGCTAGAGGGAGACAGTGTCAGGATAAAGCTTTTACTAACATTTCGTCGTTTTGGAACTCTATTTCTTTCTTCTTTTTTTGTAATACTTTTGCAAAATAAAGACACGTTTCAATTTTGATCATGGGGATTATTTCTGGTAAACTAGGTGTTTAGCATTTTTTTAAAAAGTTTGTTTTGCTGTATTATTTAATGCATTATGTAATATTTTCCTAACGCACAGCTCTTGATTGGCCGCTAGAGGGAGACAGAGTCTCTGATTTTATTCCTATCATTCAGACGCGCACTTTAGAAAAGAATATTTTCACTTTGGATTCAATCCCAAATATATATTCACTCCTAAATGAAGTAAATATTAAACACTTTTACACTCTTTTAGGTATATTATTATTGTTATTATTATTATTATTATTGTTGTTGTTGTTGTTGTCGCTGTTGTTGTTGTTGTTAATAATAATAATAATAATAATAATAATAATAATAATAATATTATTATTATTATTATTATTATTTGTTGATGTTGTTAAATTATTATTTAGTGATTTTTTTTCCGATTAAAATTCTTATGCTAAAAACTGTTTAAAAATACCTCCTAAATAAAACAGCATTAAAAACAATCCCATTATTATTATTATTATTATTATTATTATTATTATTATTATTATTATTCATGCAAAGTGGTTCCTTTAGCAACGTTTCGCAGTGAGAAAAGTTTATAGCCTTGTAAATGTCACCTGATAAAATGTTTTCTCTCAGTGAGTGAAGTTTCCCAACCCTGACTCCGCCCACCGCAACTTTCTGAACCACGCCCACAAAAAAAAACCATCCACGAGGTTGCCAGATCACCTTTCTGTTGAGCTGTTTGTAACTTAAAGATGTTTGTTTAAAAATGTAATTTAGATTGTGATAGAAAGGTGAAAATATTAACAGGTACAGCAGATGTTATTAAATTTGCAGTCAGTGTGGTTGTTTTTTTCTGGTTTTTTTAAGAATCTGTGGTTAAGGTTTTGATCTGAAGGTTGTGAGTCCATGTCCCATTATTGTCCAGCAACCAGGTCATGTAGGGTTTAAAGAGTAAGAATTCATAGCAGTATGTCTCTAAATGTTGCTTAATTATTATGCTTTAAATAAGAAAATAAGTAATGAATTGTTTATTTTTTATGTACCAGCATCTAATGAAGTGTTTTATTGCTCTTATACCACAGCAATTTGCCAGCGATTATAGTTTTTATTGAAGAATGAAGGGCGCATCATACTTTTTATCTTATTACGGGTACATTTAATGTTGTGGCTTGTCCAAAAAACAAGTTCTCACTTACGTTACAGCAGATATAAACAGTCATTCCCTCACTACTTTTTTCTCTCTCAAAGTTAGTAAGACAGAAAACACAGCTTGCCATGTTACCAAGAAACCGCAAAGTGTAAACTCCTCAGTCATTAAAGTTGTGCCTTTAAGTCTGACTGTTACAAAGCACTGACACTGGAGACTCCTTCCTCCCTAATAATTTGTAGCCACACACTTTTAGACAAAATTGCTTTTAAGGATTCTTTGGATAACTAATGGTACTTACAATAATGTTTCTACTTGGAACTTGAAACTCTTTCTGACAGTGAAACACTGTTGTAGGGTTCTACAGAGAACCTTTGAAGGATCTCTTCAGAGAAATGTTCGAGGGTTCTAGATTTTTACAACAGTCTTCAACCTCTTTTTGATCCTCTGCATCATTACAAAGCCTACATTCAGAACATTTTTGCTTAATGTGTGTCAATCGTTGTCATATGCTTTTGGGTGGCACAGAGGGGTAGTGTTGCGCCTCACACTTCCAGGGTTCCAGGTTTGATCCTGATCTCAAGTTACTGTCTGTGCAGAGTTTCACATGTTCTCTCAGTGTTCCTCTGGGTTTTCTCCGGGTTCTCTGCTTTCCTTCCACCTCCCAAAAACAAGCCACTATGCAAAACAGCCCGTGCAAATCAGATGGACCAGCATCCCATCCGAGACACATTCCACCTCATTCCTCATCCCAGGATAGACTCTGGATCTACAGCCACCCTGACCGGAATAATGTGTTTACTGACTCGTTTAATCTTCTTGGAATTTTATTATTTGCAGTAAATTGTAAAATAAAGGCACGTTTCCATTTTCACCAAGACATTATGGGGAATGCAAACCTTTTAAGTGCGATGATTTATGATTTATGCTGGATGGTTTTTTAAGAATTGGCTCACTTTAGAATCGCTCCAATCTGGCAACCCTGGAGCCCAGACGCTCTTATAGATTTAAAAAGCGGGAGTGGATGTGAGCTGGATGACAGAGCCGGGCTGGGATCAGTGTGAGGAACAGCACACCGGGATTATCAGCATCAGGATTAGGATTAGTTCTTGGATCAGGATGCTCCGCTTTCCGTCGCTGCTTCTGCTCTGGCTCGCGCACTTCATCGACGAGCACCGAGTTTACGGTAATAACGCGTTATAGCTGCTGTCATGTGGAAATTCAGGAAAATGACAAATCCTGAGAAACTTTTTTTTTTTTTTTTACACTTATTTCAGTGTGTTGTTATGAGATGAGATGCGATGCGCACTTTTAACCTTTTTGCTTTTTTATAAATTAATTAACTATCAGAAATTAGAGGAGTACCCTTTAAGGTGCAAACCCCTTTTACTGGTACCTTTAGCAGGGAAGTGAATGTAGAGTACCTTTAAACCTGGAACGTTTTGTCTGACGGCGCACTGAAAAGCAAAAAATGCTCAAACTTGTTTGTTTGTTTGTTTTTCCACTTTTATCACTTTGATGCAAGGTTGTTTTATTCTGTATATAAGGACATCAGTGAGTGTATGATGATGGTGATCACAATATCTGCCATTTACACACAACTACAATATGGTTGTATAGTATTAATTACGGACCGGATTGCCTGTTCGCGTTTGCTGTATATTTTGAAGGTGTTTCATCTGTAATATGTTTATTTTCCTGAAGCTGTATTTTAGCAGCGCGTGCACGGGCTTTTTACACACAGCGTGTCAAGTGTGTTGGGCTGCTTTGTAATAAAACTCATGCCTGGTCTGGGACTGTCAGAAAACAAGGGGAACCCGTCGGTACTATTCTTTAAAAGGTACCTTTAAAACTTTACTCTAAAAGGTAATTAGGATTAATTACCAGATTACCAGATACCAGATTCAATTATGAATCTTAACTCTTTTTTAAAGGTACTTTATCCACCTTTCCAGCTGCAGAGGATGAGGACACTGACCGAGCCATAAGGAAATGCACAGAATGCGCAAATCCATGCTTTTGTGGAACATTTTAATGCTTGTTACTGATAAATTATTGCTTTTCCGGCTTTATTGCCTCCATTTCAACCGTTTTCTTTGTTTGACTAAAATCTCACCTGCGTTAGAAATAAAGGTGCCAAGCGGTACTTTTCCCTGTCAGTGGTGTTGTGTCAGGGGGCTTTCTCTTTCTGCCTGTGAGGATGCATGCTGTGGACCTTACAGCGGTTTGTTTGTTTGGTTGGTTTTTTTGTTGCATGTTTAAAGGAACACTATATCAGTGGTTCTTAAGGTAGAATCGTGTGACTTATATTATTTTTAAAGGTGTACTAAAGGTACAAAAGTTGTACCCATGCAATCAACAAGGAAAAGTACAGTTTAGTACCTTTATATCTGAGAGTGCAGACTGAAGAAGAAATTGTAGTCCTTTATTCATAGATTACTGCTGTTCCTGCTTTAGTGCCTCCTCTGTGTCTCAAATGTGTAGTCCATTGCATAGTTCAGAAATAAAGGTACCAGAAATAAAGTGTACTTTTTCTTGTTGCTGAAGTAGTTCCGTATAGGGTGCATGTTTGGTACTAAACTGCATACCATGTAAAGATGACGATGCAGTGCTACTCTTCTAAAGGTTTGGCAAATAAAACCCCAAAATGATTAAGGTACTAAATGATACTTTTTCTTGGTGCAGGAGTGGTTCTATCAAGGGTACTTGTTTTTGTATTTTGTACTCACATTTATAAATAATTGAAGGAACGTAACTGTAACTTAAGGACCACTGATATGCCTTTGAAAGCTTTACAGTTTTAAAAAGACAAAGTTACACCTTCTCAGGTAAAAAGAGTACTCTTGATGGTGCTACACTATCAACAACAAAAAGTACAGCTTGGTACCTTTATTTCTGAGATTGTGAGACTAAAGAACCAGGATTATCACAAACTGATCAGAAGCACCTGATTTAAGTCCGTGATCTGCTCGGAGCTGCGCGTGTTTCCATAATCAGATCAATTCAGCTCATCATGCGTGAAGCCTCGACTGAGAAACAATTTCTCCTCATGATTTCTCTCTCCAGCTGGGAACTGCTGGTACGAGCAGGGGAAGAACGGCCGCTGTCAGATGCTCTACCTGTCTGACATGAGCCGGGAGGACTGCTGCAGGAGCGAGAGGCTCAGCATGGCGTGGACCGAGGAGGACGTTCCCAGCAACACATTGTTCAGGTGGATGCTCATGCACGGTGGCGCACCAAACTGCATACAGTGTAAAGGTACGCCTCTCACCCAGCACATAAAAGACCCAAAAATGAACTTTAATACAGAGTACAAAAGTTTGCATCCCTTATAGTTTACGGGTTTAAAGTTTATAGATTTATAGTTAATGTGTAATTTATAATTTATATACAGAAAAGAGGAGAGGTGGAACGTGGAGTGAAATGTGGAAATCTTGAACAAGACACACCCATAATCCAACACATAAATGATAAATAATTTAAATAATTTCAAAAAGAAATGAAGCAAAGAAAGAACTTAAAGATCTGTCCCAATTAAATTCTGTCCCAAGAGTGCACAAACTTTTGTACTTAACCATACAGCAGTATTACAGAGGGGGATCGGTTTGCCTGACTAACTGACCGCTTGATCCGTGACGTGTATAGAAACGTGTGATAACGTGGACTGTGGTCCTGGGAAGAAATGCAAGTTGAACCGGAGAAACAAACCGCGCTGCGTGTGCGCTCCAGACTGCTCCAATAACACCTTCAAGGGCCCGGTGTGCGGCTCCGATGGGACCACGTACCGCAACGAGTGTGCACTGCGCAGAGCCAAGTGCAGGAGAAACCCCAACTTGGTGGCCCAGTACCAGGGGAAGTGCAAGAGTAAGTGCAAATGCCTGTGAACGCTAATTAACAAAATATAAGGTTCTGGGACTGTAAACCTTCAGATGATGTCTACTGCCTACGTCACACTGCTTACGTCGAAGTTTAACCTGTATCACCAGATAGGTTCACTGAAATTTTTTTTAAAGTTTCTAAGTTTATCCAGGTTTAAGAAAGAATTTAGGATCTGTTCCAATCCAGGCTAGGTTTTGTCTCGGACTTTAGGATCAGAAATTACCTAGCACTGCACAACTACCTTACACACCTCTAAAGGATTGGTCAAGAATATCCTTAGAATATCACATTATTATACTTAAAGGCATTTTTATGATACACAAAATGCAACAGCGGTGCCTCATTTTCAAACTCATTACATTTTATTAACAACTAGAACGACACCCGGAGAGCAAAGACCTCCGCCAAGGACTACCTACTCTTCCATTATATTCAAATCTGCAACCGCAACCACTTTATATTTCCAATGGAATCACCATATTTCTACATTGGCTATGTTTTGTCACTACTGAACTTTACTGCCATCCACTGGATTTTAAGATGTATTGCATTGTTGAGCTCAGACTTCAACCAAAGCCAAATGCTGTATCTAGCAAGGTTAGTGAAATCGAAACTAATTTTGTGGAATACAAGAATATGAGGAGTATGGTTAGACGAGATTAAAAGTCTACAGATGACGCAGTGAAAATAAGACATCTTAAAGAATAACATGTTGTTGTGAGGAATGTTGTGTCCAATGAGGAATACGGACACAGAGAAAACAAAAATATATTTTACTTTAGGGCTGTTTATTGGCAGAGATCTGGCGATACGATTCGTATCATGATATAGGAGTTATGATTCAATATATTGGGATATATATTGCGATACTCTAAGCAAGGCAATATATTGCAATTTTTAAATTCTAATTTTAGGAAAGCTGTCACAATATTAAGAACAGATTTGCTAATGCTAACATTAGCGTTGTGTCCTTACGCTACTTCCTGTCTCAGTTTACGATACGTTATGTTGGTGTGGAAGAGGCAAATGGCTGAATATAGATTACAACACTGCTATCTAGTGGTCAGAGGTTTAAACACAAGACAAAGTAAACCAGTGTCTGGCACAAATCTTTGCATGTAAATTATTAATTAAAAATCGATACAGAGTTTTAAAGAATCAATACAGTATCGCAAAACATAATATTGTGATACTCAAGTGTATCAATACTTTCTTATACCCCTCCTTAAATCCTATTCGATCCAAGCTAGCTAATGCATTTCTTTGAAACTAAAAATGCTAATTCTATAAAGAACGAGCCTACTAGGCTAAGTGCATGAACTTGCACAAGTGGAACCATAAACAGAGTTAATAAAATGTTCTGCAACATGTGTGATTGCTTAATTACGAATTAAGTTACTGATTTCATCACCGTGCTCTTACGATAACATTGTAACAAACCCTCACACAGTGGCAAACACATGAGAGGTTCAGGGTTATCAATACGCTTACGACACTACTAATAAAACACACCGTGATGTCATTTATTGCAATATCGTCCCACTACGTTTCCTCACAGAGACGTGTAACGATGTGCACTGCCCGGGAAGCTCGTCTTGCGTGGTGGACCAGAACAACAACGCCTACTGTGTGACCTGCGAGCGCGTGTGTCCTGAAGTGGCCTCACCCGAGCAGTACCTGTGTGGGAACGACGGCGTCGTTTACGCCAGCGCCTGCCATCTCCGACGAGCCACGTGCATTCTGGGAAGGTCCATCGGGGTCGCCTACGACGGCAAGTGCATAGGTAAGACTGGCAGAAAATGGGATTAGGGATCAGGATTAGGATCAGGACGTTTGTTGATTGGGGATCAATCCATGTAATGACATTCATCCGGATGGGACTGATCCTCAATCAGGGCTACCCCGAGTTTAAAAGGCTTCACGCTGCACTTATATAATACTCATTTGAAAATGTGGTGATTATTAGCTGTGATGCAATAATAACACATGACTTTGTGTAGACTGATCACTTCAGTGTGTCTCATTTATCCGTGTCCTCAGATGCCCAGTCGTGCGACGACATCCGCTGTCCAGAAGGCAAGAAGTGTCTGTGGGACATGAGGACGGGCCGAGGACGATGCTCCGTGTGCGAGAGCGAGTGTCCTGAGAGTAATCCCGGAGACAGCGTGTGCGCCAGCGACAACGTCACGTATCGCAGCGAGTGTGAGATGCATCGGGCCGCCTGCTCGCAAGGCCTCGTCCTCGAGGTCAAACACTCCGGGTCCTGTAACTGTAAGTAAAACACACACACACACACACACACACAATTCTCTCTGAGTGTCAATCAAAACAGTAAACGTTATTAGATTAGTACAGTAGCCAATGAAAGCAGAGTATTTGATTGGTTTTATGCAGGTTAGGTTTAAGTTCTGATTTCTAGATAACTGATTTTAGATACAGAAAGCACGCTATAAAATACTCCCAGCACCACTAAGGTCATTAACCCCAGTATTATTGACCTCCATTTCCTGTTTACACACCCACAGCTTCTCACTTTGTTCATTTTTAGCCTTTTTATTTACTCTTGTAATAGAGTGTATAAGTTTGCACGCCTTTAGTAGAAAAACAAAAAAAGACAAAGAAATGTAATTTATAACATCAGGCTTTCCGGTGTCTTCGGGTTCAGAGATGTTTCACACATTTATCATCACAAGTAACCCAAATGGTCAAACAGTGCTGTTCCAGGAAAATAATCAACAAGAAGTTGTTGTAATGACACGAAGTTGATCCTGATTTATTCCTCTAACACCACAGCAATTTGTCACTGATAACAATTTTGAGAACACATAAAACTTTTAATCCATTTAGTTACATTTAATGTTGTGTTACATCCATGAAACAAATTAATAAGTTCGACAGCGTTGTATAAGATAATGACAGTAGAGGGGGGCTGTTCTTTTTTGTGCTGGATTTTGGAATTGGATTTGTGGGTGGGATTTTCTCTAAATCTCAATTTTTTACAACTCAAAATCCATGAAGGAGTCAAACCTTTGCTCTAAACCGTATATGATCGAGCCTGAAGAGCTGACGAGGTTGCATTGTCAATGCCCACGTAAACACGACGCACGAAGAACACACGTTCACACAGAGACGAAGGTTCACTGTACTCTGCTGTGTTTGCCAATCATGCTGTTGATTGCGTTTGTGGTTTTTGGCATGTATTCAACATAGGGATCATGTGACCAAAGAGCTTGGAAAGTATGTGCATGTGTGTGTGTGTGAAGCATTACTCTGAACTTGCTTACTTGGTCGTACATCATTTGTCTTGGAGCCCATTGTGGAAGGATTCGTTAAATTTGATAAATTTTGTTGACATCAGGGATAACATGATTTTTAAAAAAAAATGAAATCATGTTTAATGTTTTCAGATGGTAACTGAAACGCTCTGGTGGTCCTATGACAGCATAGGATTCGTTTTCTGGACAGACATCTGTAGTAACTCTGATCAGTTTAAACCGGATAAGATTCACAAGATGGGCGTGTCATCACGATGTACACTGTTGTCACACTGAAAATCCCATGCGTACTGCATACACCTCATGATAATGCAGACTTTGACCTCTGATTGTGAATGTAAATGATATCTGTATTAGCAACTCAGTAACATAACTAAAACCCCTAAAAGTTCTTTAGATTTTATTGTTCTGCAGTTACATTTCTGCTTTTTGCTTCCTGGAGTGTCTATAACTGAAGAAAAAGTGCAAAAGCGTAATTTGTTCAGAACAAAATTTACTGACATGGCAGATTTGGAGGAGACTAAAATCCCAGATACTCCATTAAACTTACATGACTCGCTTTCTACTGTAAAACTAACCCAGTCCGAACAGGGCTTAAAGGCACCAGCTCATCCTTTCTAGAATCCTCTGTTTCAAGAAACGAGTCGCCATTTTGGATGGTAGTGACATTCCAAAAACAATCCACAACAATCTGGCGACATTCCAGGTCATGGATCTTAAATTGTAACGAAAGATTTAACATATTTTGTCAAAGTATGTATAGATTTTCTAAAAATCCCATTCCATTTTCGTATGGTTATTCCATACGTAATAGACCTGAACTGGCCTCAGCCGTCTCACAGGTGGCCGCAAAGGAAAGAAAAGAAAAGGCATAAGACAAGATAAGAACAATATTTTGTTCAACGATTCCACGTATAACAGAGGACTGAAGAAAAAGTTGGAGATGGGTTTTGAAGGGATCACTACATGCCCAGAGACCTAGCAGGTAGCGGTCACATGCTTTCAAAAAAACAAAAACATTGGATTCTGGGAAGGGTGAAGGGTGAGGAAGGTTTTCTTATGCGTATGGATGAGCTATTATTTCCTATAAACACATTCCAGCAACGTGATGATGCATGCTGCATCTGCATCTCCCATGCTTTCACTGGAAATATTATATAGGCTGGTTCTAAAGCCGGAGTGTGCATGTCCACATCTTTAGAGAATATATTTATCAGAAACTTTGACATCACATTGATAACTGATATAATTTCAGTATTTTTTATTTTTAATATCATAGCCTACACTACATGACCGTTTTTGTTGCTTGTCATAATGAAACCCAAACCAATATTTTGTTCTAACAAACTCTGGGTTCTTCCAGGTGTATTTACACTGAGATCACGTGACACTTTAGTTCCACACAGGTCGACTCCATTCACCTAATTAAGACACTTCTGATGGTAACGGACTACACTAGAACTAATTTAGTTTCACAGCCAAAAAAAAAAGGGGGTGGTATATACGTAATCCCAAGTTCTACATTTTTTATTTGTAAGTAATGTGTAAGGGTAACTTTATTAATTGTGCCTCCCATTTCAATATTAAGAGCTATTTTGCATAGATTCTTGATATATAATCTAAATTTTTAATTGTAACACGGGGGGTGAATATTTATGCAAGCTACTGTAACGTGCATACGGAAAAAGCAGTACATTTCATTTTGTTGTAAGGGCGTGCAAACTTTTACAGTGCTCTCTATCATCAGTGAGATTTCCAGATGCTGGAGATGATTAAATCTAGTCCAAGGCTAAAAGAGATTTACAGTAGCAGTAGCGTAGCTCTCCCATGACCAGGAGTGTTTTGGTTTCGGTCCTGAAACTGAAAAATACGAGGTGATTATGTGATATGGCAGGACGGCATGTTATTAACACGGCTCTAGAGGATTTATGTGCCGTCTTATAACTCGCCTTTATACATTTGACAGATGCTTTTCGAGCGAGACAGGATCCAGTCCAAGCCGAGCATTTGAAGGTTACGAGCCTTGCTCGAGGGTCCTGAAGGGGCTTTCTGGCAGTTCAGGGACGTAAAACTCACGAACGTTCGGGTCATTAGCACAGAGCTAAGATTTTAGTGTTCAGTGTCTCTTAGTTTGAATTCTCAAATGAATGAAATTCTACTCATTTTGGTTTATTTTTGCATCTCAAATACAAGTCGAGTCGCAATTTATTTAAAGTAGGTGTTGTAGAAGTAGAAGTTCGAGTTCAACCTAGGAAGTGATAAGTTTTTGCAGTCTAGCTTTTTTTCGGTAGTAAATATATATATATATATTCTTCAGCTAACTAGTTGAACACAAATTACATAACAGACTAATCAGTGTGCAAATTGGTTGTTTGATTGAAATGTTACCTGCACTGCTTTGTATAATGTATGATTAGCAAACCAGGCTAACTGTACTAGCAACGTATGCTTACCAGCGGCACCGACGGCCTCTACTACTTCCTTACAAACCTTTTTCCTTCGTAATAACCCTATAAGTATTTAAATAAAGACGTTGTTTGTGTCAGGAAAAGCTTAATGCGAACTGTAAATGGGAACTAACTGCAGGTAGGAAAAAAGTTGAGAAACACGTTACAGGATCGTCTGGGATTCGATTTGTCGCGTTTGCATAGAATTGAGAAAATTTTAATGTTGCTATTGCTTTGTTGCTGGCTAGTGTTAGTGAAATCGTGACGCATATGTATGTAGAAAATTTCCAATCACTTGCTAGTCTGAATGTTACTTTGAATAAACAAAAGAAATATGTAACAGACACCATACAATTATGCCATGGATTATGGATGGCAATAGAAATGTTTCACATCTTTATGCTCACACTTGTATAATAAATGTAATAATAATAATAAATATAAAAATGTATAAGTGTAACTAGCAAAAACTAATAAACGGAACTCCATGCTTTGTTTTTTGTTTGCACAATTTTTTTCAAGGAATCACAATAGTAATTACAAGACTTTGAAACTGGAAGTGGAGCGATAAAGCATGCGATTTTCGAATACTTATAAATGCGTGATTTGAAGAACAGACAAACCCAGGATCACGTCAGATCACCAGTATTCCACATACTAAGCTCCGGTTCCTGGTCTCTTAGGCGACCTCCAGGCTCTGAAAACAAAACATGCTAAACATTATGTGGCCCGTCAGCATCCAGCCAATCAGAACAATCAGACATTTGTACATACCTGTTGGTTGAGAAAGCTCCGCCCTCATCAGGCATGTTTTTCAGGGTGTGGCTTTAGAGCTCAACTCTCTGGTGGCACATTTAATAACAATATTTATAGCACGTGTCAATGATTGAGAATTGAAATCACTCTTCTTTTCATTTGCAGGCGTCGACCACTGACTCGTCCTCCCCGGCGTACGTGGATCCCGACCTGCTTCGTCACGTGAACCAGACAAAGCGTCAACGTTTCAGATGCATTATTACGGAAAGGAACAAAATTGATTATTTTCACAAAAGAGACTTATTTTCTTCCCTTGTAAAGCCATGAGCTCCTGTGCTGCTGTGTTCCACAACAAGCAGAGGAAGAGGAGGAGGATGAAGGTCTGGAGTAGACGTGTTATCGTGACTGTAATGTGTGAAGCAGTGCGACTCGCCTCCAGCGCAGAGTCAGTATTCAGACTGTACATAGACATACACACTAATTTATTTTCCAGAATTTTAAAAAAAAATAAGAGAAAACATGAAAAAAAGAGGAAGATTTCATATAGCCGTCTTCTGGATGTTTATTTATACGTAACTTTTTATTTATACACTTATAAGAAGTCTGACTGAATTTTATCTTTTATCTCGTGTATAATATCCACAGAAAAAAGCAGCATTATTTATTTAAAAGGTGCAATGTGTGATGTACAGAGAACTGAGATTCCCGAACAATTTCATTTTCTCCAGCGTCAGACCCTGTGTGTGTGTGTGTGTGTGTGTGTGTGTGTGTGTGTGTGTTTATTTCTCTCTTTATATTTACTTATTTATTTTTTCCTTAACTCTTTTTTTCTTTCCCCTTTATACACTTTACTGTCCATTTCTTCTTTCTTTCTTTCATTTCCTCCCTTTTTTAAATTCTCTTCTTTCTTCCATTCTTTCACTATTTCTTTCCTTCATCTTTTAGTTTTCTTCTTTCATTCATTTCCTTATTTCATTAAAAGAATTTCCCTTATTTTTCTTTCCTTCCACTTCCTCCCATCTTCCTTTCTTTCCTTTCATCCTATCTTTGTTTTTCCTCTTTTCATTTCTTTTTCCTCCTTTACCTGCTCCCCCTCTTTTTATATTCTTTCCTCAAATCTCTTTCCTTTCCTCCCTCTCACTCACACACTATACATTATTCCTGTTTTGCCTTTTATCTTTAGCACATTCCTTTGCTTTTTTCTGTCCATTCCTTCCCATCTTTCATCCATCTTTCTTTCTTCCCTCGCTCACTCCTTTCCTTCTTAAGTCTTTACTTTGTCTTCATTATTTTTATCAACTCTTGCAGTCTTTATACTCTATTTCTTTCTTTCATTTTTACAGCTTTTTCGTGTCCTGGACAATACTTTCATGTGTGCGTGTGTGTGTGTGTGTGTGTGTGTGTGTGTGTGTGTGTGTGTAGGGGGGGGTTACTAATAAATGGATCTGGTTTTGTTTACACTCAAAGCTGGTCTGTAATTAAACTCTTTATAAGCGCTCTGTTTTCTTTTTTCCACACAGAGCCGCTTTTTCATGTGAAACAAATAATGTGACGGCGTTTAGAACATTTAACATGTGTGTTTTTTCTGCATTGTATGGATGAAGGATTTTTGTTAGTGTATTAAAAAAGTGCCATAATAAACGCTTGGATGCTTTTTGTTTTAGTTTGTTGCCGTTCGTTAATCCAGCAGAGGCTGTGTGTAGATGACTCGGCTCGCTTCATTCCAGAATGTAAAGGATGAACTTTATCACTACGTCTCATTATTGTCTCTATAATCTCAGAGTTATTAATGTATAGTGTCTTTTGTATTGTTCAATGTACATAAAAGTAAACAATGCTGTTTGTAAACACGCAATACAAGTAAAATGGAAAATGACCTTACTTCATTGTGTCTTTTATAGTTTAATTGTCTTTTATGAATTTGTTCTTCTAATTTTGTGGATTTGTTGCTTTGGAACAAAAAAAACAAACAAAAAAAACAATAGATTGTTCAAAATTCTTGAAAATATTAAGCTTGTATAAAATCTGGCCAGAAAGTGAATATTTTCTTTTTTCATTTATTCTCTCATTACTTATTTCTTCCTTTCATTTTTCTTTTTTCATACTTTCTTCTCTCATCTGCCGTTTCACCCACCCTTCTCCTTTTTTCCTTCTTCTCTCCCTCACTTCTTTCCTTCTCTTTTTCTGTTTTACTCCTTTCTTTTCACTATTTCCTTCCTTCCATCATTCCTTTCAGTCTTCATTCCTTTCGTTCTCTCCTTAAATCTTTCATTTCTTTTCATTTCCAATCTTTCCTTTCTTCCTTATTCACTTCTTTCCTTCCATCCCCTCAGTCCTTCCTCACTCACAGCTCCACATGAACAGATGCTGTATCACTGACATGGTGACGTTTTCTGTAAGATGTTCCTGTGTCATGTATGGAAGGAGTCACCAGTGTCAGCACTTTGTACCAGTCAGAGGTAAAGCTGGAACTAAGTTTCTTCAGGACAGAGGAGTTCACACTTTGCGTTTTCTCAGTGATGAGCTGTTTCTTACATCTTCATATGACGTGTTTCATAGCCATTCCACATTACATGCAACTATAAAGGGATAAAAAGTATGATGCATCATTTATCTATTCATAAATAAATTGGCAACATGCTGTGGAATAAGAGGAATACAACACTCTGGGGCGTTAGCAGTAGCTGATTCATCACATCACTCATAATGGTTGTTGATTATTTTACTTTAACAGCATGACACAGAGTGTTTCCTTCCTCACCTAACAAAATCTTTGGGATGTAACGTAGATGCTTCATGTTGGAATACAGCAACTTAATCTCTCACACACACACACACACACAGAGGTCTGGACAGCAGCATGAAAACTAATTTGACAGGAAGTTATACAGACAAAGTTAATTGAGATCCTCCACGCACTGTGTGTGTGTGTGTGTGTGTGTGTGTGTGTGTGACAACACACGTCCTTCCATCTTATTCCAAATTCCCCTCTCATCACCCCCCTCCCCCCGTAAAAACGTGTCTCATGTCGTCATGGTAACGGAGTTGAACAAAATATTTACATAAATATCCTAATTATTGGGCGGAATAATTTCTCAGATGAGAGGGTCATGTGACCAGCTGGAGCGGCTATCAAGCTGTTTGACACCTTTTAAAGGTTTTCAATTGTTTTATGATCACAACAAGCTCTTAATAAACTGTAATTTAAAAACAGCAAATTCTTCAATCAAAATGTAATAGTAAAATAAAGCAAATAATGCTGTAAAATGATTAAAAATGTTTTTAAATTTTAATTTCGACATTAATACTTGTTTCAGCTTTTTCAAGGTTTGTCAATGTTCAAATATAAACTTTAAAAAATCTAAATATAAAAATGTAATTCAATTATTCATAAAATTGATAAATGTTTAAAATACAAAATTCAAAATAAAGGCATCACAAATCAAACAAACGTAAAATAATAATAAATGGAAATTATAATTCGGCAATGAACAAATAGCAGAAATAGAAGAATAAATATTCTTTAATAAAAAATTAAATAAAAAGAAAACAAAAGGAAATAATAGATAGAAATAGAATAATAAAGTCGATAATACTAAATTTATGAACTAAAAAATAAATAAAATAAATCAAGCACCACCAGAAAAGGATGCCTGAAAAGCCTTTAGTGTCATTTGGTTAAGATATTCGTTAAGGCCTCTGACATGCAGGGTTTATTTCTTTCCTCTGAACACCAAGAATTTTTGTCCTCTGTGCTCAGACACGCCGTCCAGGGTTCAGACTGTCCTGACACAGACAGACATCCAGAGAGAGAGAGAGAGAGAGAGAGACAGAACGAGACAGAAAAAAGAGAGAGTAATCATATTTGAAAATGATTACCACAGCAGAGAGATTGTAATCAGAGTCTTGGTGTCTGAGCGTGTTTTGGAAAAATGGAAGGCGCCCTCCATAACTACGTTAATGAAAATGCTGACATGGCAGCCAGAGAGAGAGAGAGTGAAAGAGCGAGAGAGATAGAGAGAGCTTAGAGCTTGTTTTTCCCATGGTGGCGGCTGTGAGGCCACGCTGCAACTCCTGTGACCTTCACGCCGCCGGGAAGACGGGTTCTGATGACGGATTGTTTAATGGAGCAGAGAGAAATAAAACATTCCGACAGACGTTTGGGAAGAAAGGTGAGGACAAAATAAAATAAAATAAACCACCACCATCAAGAAGGTTTTAAAAGCTAAACAAAAAAATAATAAGAAAAATTACAAAACAAAAAAACCAAATTAAACAGGAAGGTGGTGTGTTTCGGCGAGTCATTTCCTGCCAGTTGTTTGGAGCTTTTTTCTGTTGTTGTTTTTTGTTTCCCCCTGACATCAGACATCGCCCCGCCGTCCCCCGGCTCTGATAGGATATCAATGGTAACGTGCGAGCCGGTCGATCTCTACGAGACAGAGCCGACGGTCAGCCAAGGTCTGAGCATGCAGCTTTTGCACGGCTGGATCTGAAAATAGAATATGAAATCCACTTCGGGGCATATTGAAAATTCTGCAGATGAAAACAGTCTCTCTCTCTCTGTCTGTCTCTGACCATCCATGTTTTTGATGTAGGCAGGTTGAAAGGAATGTTTTTGCAATGGATTGCACCCAGATTACTTGAGCCTTGGTTTAATATTCCTCAGTATTCAAAGCACTTTTTTTTTCCAGTTTTCAGGGAAGCGAAGAAAACCATGTGTACTGCGGAATTATCCGCCAGCATGTAACAAGTTGGAGGGATTTTCATAATTTTAAGTGTGCAAAAAGGCATTTGTTTGTAGTCGCTTGTGTTTTGTTAGGTGATGGCACTCGGACAGACAGAAAAAAGCGGTCTGAAGTGTCGCCATGGTCATGGATGTGGGATTTACTGCGAACGTGAACTCCAAGTCCATTGTTTTAGTTTTTATATTCACACCCGCTTTGCAGTTTAATACTCACGCAAGCCTCGTATACACGTCACATGCTCCGGCATACGCTTCATTACCTCTCGTACTTTGGCCTACTCACAGAGAATTTATAAACCGTCGTTTATAAACGTCAAGGTCGAGCGCGTCCATTGAATGGCGGCGGAATAAAGCGTACTTCGATTAAACGACGGCTTGTTATTTTTTGCGGAATAAAACAAGTCCACGTTGCTTTGGCACGTGAGGGCTGTTATTTCAGACACACGCTGAACATTAAGGATTAAAAAGGTCAGTGATTCTGATTCATCGTAACAAGTAACAACCCTTTTTAAATGTTAGCTCTGCTTCATTTGGATCAGCTGTACTTCATTAAAAAACACAACACTGAAAGAAGTTCTGTCTTACAGAAGAAACTCATTTAAACCAGGAAGGAAAAACTTTGACTGGCTGTTATTGTACAGGTGTGATGGAGAGCAAAGAGGAGACATTTTTAAGAAGTTTAATGTAATTCTGGCTGCCAAACTGACACTGAAGAGCGAGAGAGAGTGAGAGATAGGGAGAGAGAGAAAGGGGAAAAAAAAAAAAAAAAAGTTTCTGCCTTGCAGACAGCTTTGTGAAGTTTTTCAGACATGGTTCAAGTTTAAGGATTAATCCCAGGTGCTCATCCATCTGCATGCTAATATTAGTCGGGGGCGTGACGCCTGATGGTGAACTTCTTTTCGATCCAGACGTACTGTCTCAGCGCTTCAGAAAGGATTTTTTTTAATAAGGACTCCCTTGAGGCAGAAATTCAATTAGCATTTTTTATTCCACTAAAGAGTCAGTCAGTTTTCCACAATCAACCCTGAAGCGTATAATTTTCTCTCCTCTGAATATTTACAGGCGATGAATGACGCACTTATGAAAACTACAAAATAAGTATTTGATTTATTCAGAAGCTAATTGCACTTATTTTCCCCCGCCAAAAAACACAGACCGGACAGTGTGTGCTCATGTTCCCACACATGCATGCTCACTCGCATTTTCCACATAAAACTCCTGATGGACATCACAAAAGAGAAAAAGGACGCGTCTTGAAAGCTTTTAACTTTAGAGCTTGATGCGATGCCGATCCACTACTCTGTGAAGTAGCGAGTGGCGATAAATCAGAGCATGGAGAGCGCTCTAACCTTCAGCTTTATGAGCTAATGCATGGTAATGAAGAGAAATGGCATGCCGCGCTGTGTACCCGAGGAAGATGGATAAAGCCTATAATGCAGATGACTCATTGGCAAGAGAGGAAATCCTGAGAGAGAAGGAGCTCTGGAAGCCTAGAGGGGAAGGGTTCCCTCCATCTGAGTCATCAGAGGGATCAGGATGACCCAGATTATCAGAACAAGACAAGAATCAGTGAACATAAGCTCCTGAGATCATTAAACGCCAGGAACGGCAGAGCAAGTGCATCACGGCTTTCTAGCGCGTCTGTTATCCATGAGGAAATCATAGGCTTTGTTAGATTAATGTCTAAACTCAGTGTAATTAGGACTGAAGCTTTAAAACTTGCCATTTGGGTTCAAGGTAAATCCACAAAGTTGCAAATCCCTCAAACTTGGGGTCCACAGCAAGCCTGAGGTGGAAATCATAACCTGTAAATAAAACCTACTATATTTACTTCTGCTAAGGAGGTGTTTTCAGTGCCGTTTGTTTGTTAGACTTTAAGTAGGATTGCACAAAGCCTACCAAACTCATTTCCATGAAACATGGTGGCAGGGTGTAGCATGGGCCAAGGAAGAAGCCATAAACGTTTGGAGTGGATCAGATTAACGTGGCATAGCCATGAATTTAGTTTCAATTTCGCCAACATTGCGAGATTTGGCATTTGGCCTTTGTGGAAGTCTGCACTCAACAACGCAAATCACAAGAAGTCCGTCTGTTGAATAAATAAATAATAATAAGTTCCTTACCTGGCGCAAATAGATAAAACAGTATTGTACACGTTTTAATGTCCTATAACAGCACCAGACTGTTTTATTCCTTACCCAAGAGAAACAAAGTGTATAAGATTATCTTCTACATTATCATGTTTGCCCCATTAGCAGGAATTGCTGGTCGGTGTTTTGGTGTTGTGCATTGGCAGAGATATGATTTGACCCTGGCTAACATCTTTATTTTCCCCAGCTATCTTTGACTGTTTATATGACAGCTTTGGGTTGGACTACGACGCTGTCCAACACTGACTATCTTTGTGGATGCTGCTCATGCAGCGTAAAACACTGAGGAAAGTGCTATCTACCCTCTTCTGCATACATGAGCTCACAGATGCTCGTGATTGGCTACGGTCTCCGATTGTGAGAGAGAACATCCTGTCAGAAAACATAACCGGTTCCGCTCTAAACTCCTGGCTATGGATGGCTCTGGAGTTTAAGATTCGAACTTGTGATCTCCGGGCAATAAAGCAAACCTATCGAGAACAAAGAAAAAAAATATATCCACGTAGTGGTACGAGGCATCAGCAAGAATGGAAGATCTTGAGTTGTAGACAATTGTTTTTTTTATTTTGCTTTAACAACATTTCATGATAAAACATTGAACATCACAGATTCCATAATTTCTCCTATTTCAGCCTTTATTGTTCATGTTGCTCAGTTGAAATTATGCATAAATTACACATATATACACAATTAACAGTTTGTGACCGACATCACGGCCATCACGATCTAAACTTTCTAGATGTATTAAGATTCATTCCAGTACAAAGACAGGCACATGGCCTTCAAAAAACTAAAACAAACTAAACTGGAAAAAAAGAAGAGAAAAATAAAGAGGAAAAAAAGAACCCAACCAAACAAAAAAACAAAACCAAGAATAATCTATAACAAATGTACAAATTGTATGAATTATAAAAAGGCAGCTAAATCGGCCAGGTGGCTATTAAAGTGTTTTCATGCGGTACAAATGCTGGACGTATGCTACAAAGACTTGATGGTTTCATTAGGGCTTATGCGGGATTTCATTTGGTTTTGAAGAGACACCATAGTTAATGGCACGGGAACAGTTTGGATCAGAGAGCAATTGGATTGGCACTCAAGTTTGAAGTTGGGAAGGGAGACTGAGCTTTAAAAAAAAAAAAAAGGATTAGATGAAGGACACTCCATCTAAGCAAGAGGCACTACTGACGGATAGAGAAAGGATAGGAGCGCTTTACATTCAGAGGCAACAGTAAGAAAATTTACTGAAATCTAACGAGACGTAGAAAAGTGAAGGCGAATTCGTTGACATATCATGACCTTGGTATTATTACGGTTCTATCTGGTAGCTTGGTCAAGAAATTTCATCACTTCATTGTCCTGTAGTGTTCTTTCTTTTTTAAAGGTTTTTGGTGTAATATTAAAAAAAAAAAAAAAGTTTAAAATTTCCAAAGTCACAGATTTCATAAGGTGCTATCCGCCAGCCAATCATCATCCAAGATGGACGCAGCATAGGTGGCCTTGAACAATCTCAATCCAAGTTCACAAGACCTGAAGCCTCACAGAGGAGAAAGTAATTTTTATCTGTATTTGTAATAAAAAGTTACTGTACAATACTGTAATCGCTAATTTTACAAAATCATTCGTAAAGGTCTTCGTTGCAGTAGAAACTTAATAATGTGGCCAACTCCAAGTGTCCAGTGACATTTAAACTGATGATGTAATATGATGTTATCAGACCTGCGAACATTCATGCATTTTGTGTAGGAGCTCCACAACCTATCATAGTACCTTCCTACGAATTATCACCTAAAAATACGTCTTCTCACATATGAATCTAGAATGATTGACAGTTGCGTATTACTAACTGACGCTGCATGGAAGCCACGCCCATTTCTCCTGCTTACAAGTAAATAGGGAGTTTTTAATGTGAATCAATTCTAATTCTATTCATGTAAGACTTAATGTTAACATTAGAAAAACATATAGTTAACATCAGGTAGCTATAGCTAGCTATATTTACTTTGTATATTTCACCTGAAAATGGGCAAAATGGTCGGCACCTTCAACTGAAAGAGAAAAAAACGGACGGAAATTCTTACCAAAAAAGATTAAAAAGGTTTTTAAGATTTTACAGATGAAGTTGAAAGTGATTGTGATCACAAAGTGATTAAATACGTTCAGATACCTTGTACAGGATCAACAGGAAAAATGTCAGCCTTGTGGATATCAGACAAATGGATTTGTACAAGAATTATTAAAAAAAAAAAAAAAAATACTGTTATGTTTATGTAATATTACACCCTGCCTATGCTCCTGGATGATTCTGGATAGTTCTGAAAGATTAAAAATCATGAGCATGGAAAATTCAATGTTGCACAAGCCTACCTCGGAATTGTGATACTGCGAATTTGAGCTATAATGTAAATTTCAGATTTCAGTAACTGGAATGTAAAAACTTTGATCTGAAACCCCAAACAGAACCTTGTAATACAACGATCACGATGTGTAACTGGCACTACACCGTTCCGGTAATTAATTACCGTGACTAATCACTAGGACGCAGAGATGACACATCTCCGACAGACGAAACGCTTCCAATTTGATATGCTGTGGCTATAAAAATGCGCAACTACAGAATAACAGCACTGAAACATATCAATCAACCTCAAGCAATCCTCCTGAATGATGCATGATTTATACAATTACACCAGAGAGACATGCAGAGGAATTCCGCTATTCTGGAATCTTGGAATTTTTGTTTGAGGTTTTGGGAATAAAGTGGTAAATTCACAGCCATGATTATTTAAGACTGTTTTATAGTATAACAAGTCACTGTAGTTTGGTTCAAAAAAACCACATCATCACATACTTTAAGGCTTTTAAAGTATAAACGTTCATCTTACACACGCGTGCGCGCGCACACGCACATACACATTCACGCACTAAATAGAACAATCTACATATTAAGAAAAACTCTCCAGTTTCTCTACATACCAAGAAACGTTATGTAGCAATGTGCAACTAGGTGTGTATTACACAGGACGTTTAACATAGAACCGTGTTTACTGATGACACGAATCAACATTTGGGTAACTTGTGGTACTAATATGAAGAACCATTAACATATCATACTTCAAATATGATATGATATATATGATATGATATACATCCCACTTGTGTGAATTCGTATGCCTTTCAGCCTGCTGTGTTGAGGTCAAGAGTAACACACCCCCACACCCCGCCCTTCCTCTCTCTCTCTCGCCTGTAATGAGGTGGGGAACTGTACTGTCCGAAGTGGAGGATGCTGGGACTCGTAGAAAACTCCTAGCTTATATCCTGCCCATCTCCTGGTCCTTTTCCTCCAGCAGGTGGATGAGTTGGCTGAAGCTCTCCTTCACGGCTTCCATGTTGTCCACCGTACTTCCCTCGAGCAACCAGCTCTTCCCCCGGGCCAACGGTTCCAACTCAAAATATTTCTTTATCTGTTTAAAGAGACATAGAGGGCAGGTAGAAAAAATAAATAAAAAGAGGCTGCATGCATCCTCATTATTATTTCAAATAAAATAATTCATTTTGTTATGGAAAAGCATCACAAAAGATGAATGCATCAGTTTGGTGGTGTCAGTGGATCACTGGCTTCATGCAATTATAGCAAGCAAGAGATATTCAACCAAAAACGAAGAGCTATTTACTTTAGGACTATCTGTTCCAATACTTTTGCTCATCCAAACATTGGGTGGTGCGCCACAATCTAAACTGTTTAACACACCTAGATGTCAATATCAGAAAATGAAAGCTGAAATTCTGATTTGTCATCTCATGTTGAGCTTTTAATCTCAATCCTACATGCCTTCTGTGTACAGCAAAGACAGAACTGGCCATGCTGTTCCAATACTTCCTGAAGGTTGCGTGTATAAATATTTCCAGATCCAAACAAGTCGAACTTTAGGCCAAGGATGTGGACCTTCATGGTACTGATTTGTATGCCAAAACTACCCTTAAAAACTACTTCAAACAGGAAGCACGTTAGTGAAAACACTATTTGAGGCATGTGACCTTGTCCCTGTTTGGATCAACTCCAAGATTTAATCAGTTCATCTGCTGGTTACATTGATAATTCCATATAAATCAAACAAACATTCAACCACTTGGTCTTGAGATAAGAATCTTAGACACACTGCTGGCCAAAAATGGGCCTCGCGTTCCTGAAAATGAAAATGTAAGTGGCATCTCTGTATGACAAACAGGAGGGAAGCTAAAGAGAATCTTGTTGAAAAAAAAAATCCTGATGAAGAAAACAGAACGTTTAAAGACAAAAGACAGGGAAGTTCTCTGTTAAGCATCAACACTGGTAATAACGAAGCTCCAGCTAGAAACAAAACCGCATCAAAATAAAAAATAATTCATTGTGTCCAAGGAATTTAATGTAGCTGGATCTTTTCAAATTTTAGCTGAACACCCATGTTATAAAGAATATAGATAGGATGCAAAAAGGGGATTCAATCAATTTGAGTTCAAACTGAACTGAAGTTTTATGAAAGGCAATGTTTGTTTAACATTTATGGAAGAAGTCTCCAGTATCAGCTCTTTGTAACAGAGTTAAAGCTACAGTATCTCTCTTCTGACGTCTTCAGTACAGAGAAGTTCATGCTTTTCTCGGTTTCTCTGTAAAGGGTGATTTATGCGTCTGCTTAAAATCTACACCGCAGGTACGGCTTCGACGCTTGCGCAGGGTGAAGTATTCATACTTGCATGTAAAGTGCACATTTTCTCCAGGAGGCGCTGTCGCATGATACACACCAGAATTTACTTATTTTACACAAAAAAGAAGAGTGAAAATAATAGGAAAAATAAACAGAAAATAAAAGACAAAATACAGTTCTGAAACAAATTTAATGGAGAAAAATGAAACTTAGCATGATTAATTACATGACACGAAGTTTTTGCTTCTGGAACACTGTTGGGTGTTTCTTATAGATTTTGGGGTGCTGATCATGAATATCACATCCAAATTTATCCACTCTTCAGCAGCGGTGTGTGCAGCCTGGGCGTGTCCAGCATGGAATCAGGCCAGGTTGGAAGCGGTTCTCTGGAAGTTGACATCCTGGGCATGCCTGGGCAGGTCTGAACGAACTTGACGCTGTCTCAGCATGCTATAAAGGTGGCT
>JAQMYM010000009.1:20505932-20536945 GCA_030014255.1 Parauchenoglanis ngamensis
AAATCAGGAGCAAAACACTTTTAATTCTGTTGAATTTAATAGCTTATGCGAAACATAAACGTGACTAAATACGTTATCGTCAGTAAACATATAAATGTCTGTTTCTCAGAGTTCCTACGTGATGCAGTAAAACCAAAACTATATTTGTGCATCCAGTAGGTACCTGTCACAATCAGAACAAACTTTTCAGGAAGTAAGACTTTTCAAAAAAATTGTGCAGTGTTATAATCAAGTGAATTCTCACGGCAAGCTTTTCTGAAGTGTTTTAACTTGTCTATATTCAGCAGTATGAGCAGCCCCAAGCACTTCGGTGTAACGAATGTTTAAATCCACAATTCTACAGCCACTATAGTGTCTCACACTTTACATGCTTATATTAACACAATGTTGTGACTATGGCAAAGATTTTACACAGAAGTATAAATCAGTCTTAATAAATAAGCCGAGAAGCTGAGCTGGTGAGGGAACAACTGTTTATATCTGCTACAGAAACTTCTTCATGGCCGTTCCATAACATTTAACGCAACTGTAAATTGATACAAAGTATGATGTGTCATTTAATAAATAAAATAACCACTTCAGAGCGTGCTGTTATAGGTGCATACGTGCATACATGTGATGGCAACAGTGACTCCAATTCATCACACCTTGTATTTTGTTTCCTACTTAACAAATTGCAAACTTCAGCTATGTGTAAACAGACATTTGGTATGGATTGTGCAATCTGAATAAATTTAGATTAGCTAGAAACACTTTCGTGTCCTTTCAGAAAAAACAGCAGTTGTAATAAGTCTGTCTTTAAAACCTTAATCCTACGAAAGTACAAATGTTTCCAGTACAAGGCACTCGGCCATAAAGAGACTTCAATATACCAGCAAAAGTACAGAGCGTGCCAAACACTCAAACGCAAGTCCTGGAAACAGCACGGGCCGGTCTACTTGGAAAAACTGAGAGTTGGAAAGAGAGCATGAGAGAGATCATGAGAGGAGAGACCAAGAGAGAAAGTTAATGAATAGTGATTTGTCAAATCAATTGTCATTAACTGCTTTGGCAATACTTCTCAAAAGCAGACATAGTACAAAGCCACTAGAGAGGCGATAAAGAGGAAGAAAAAGAATAGGATTGGAGAAAAAAGGAACACCTGGCCAAATTTGAGGTAATACACACTGGATCTATTAAGGAACTGCAATATTAAATATTCCCTGGGATGTAATATTCCAACATGAGAGCTTACGGCTGGTTGAAAGTTGAAGGACAACAATGGACCAGTCCAAAATCTTGCTCCTTCTTCCATGGTTTCTCAAGAAAAAAGCCTCAGCAAATCCAAAACCTTACTCTGAACAGCTACCATATGAGTCGCACCCATCGACAGCAATGCAGCATCAAAAGTTTGCCAAATATAATTTAGCATAAAAGTGGATGGTACAATTTTTGACCACGTTATGAAGTTTACTTTCAAGCTTCATGTTCAATCATGTATCTCCATGCTGGCACTCCCACATTCAAGGATGACACAAAGAACCAAATCTGTGCAAACTTCGCCAAGTAACAGAACACTGGGACACCGACGAGCCTGCACGATCACCAACAAATCAATCCCATAATAAATTGTTGAGACTGGTGGTTATCTGTGAACCACCAAAATTAGTCATGTTAGACAGTTCTTTGCTAATACTTGATTACACCTTCCTTTGACTCCATAACAGCGCCATTTCTTTTGGTTAAGGATCCCACCAGCTTGTTGAGCCTGCTACACCAGGTTGAGATCCAGTGATTTTGCGAAGACATTGCACAAGAAAGTTTGCAATGTTAAATTTTTAACATTTAACAGCAACAACAGAAAGTGGTTGTATAGCAGAGACTATTGCTGCCTCAAAGGTCCAGGGTCCTCGGTTCGATCCTGAGCTTGAGTTATTGTCTGCGTGGAGTTTCACACGTTCTCCCTCCTCCAATTTTCCATTTTTCATAGCCCTCCCAATACCATGCCGGCCACTCTTAAGTGTGAATGAACACGAATGTGTGTGTTCATGGTGTACTGCGGTGAACTGGCTTCACATCCAGGGAGTATTCTGCTTTCATGCCTAGTGTTCCTGAAATAGGCAAAAAGGAAACAACAAAACATGACTAGCAGATTTCTTACAGAACCAGAGTGATCTTCCTCAAAGAGCTTGTGAGACTGCCAACAACGCAATGTCATGCCATGCCACTGTCGCAATATGAAGCCATAAGGCCAAACAATGTGCCGAGCAAAGTGTTCAGGAACCAGGTGGTGATCATCTGCATAGAATGGTAGCACAAACAGAGTTTTTCACAATAATCAAAAACAAAGACAGGGTTCTGGCCTTTAATAAAGAATACTGTTGTTGCCGTTTTGGGGAACATCTGTGGCACAACACAACACAGCCAAGTACAAGCAATAATAGGCCTGTTTGGAAATCAATTCACTTGAGCCAAGGCTGCAAAGGCAACAAAAGTTATATTTTAATAAAATCGTCCATCTGCAAGGCAGCACCTAAAGGTCAAAGTCCTCAATTTTATACCAAAAACCCTGAATTTACTGCTTCTAAGTTTACAAATTGTTAAATCTCCATCCTGACCTTTGACCTCTGTGACCTCCAGGAACCATAAATAAACAAGCAAAACAAGGCAGATAGACAAGCAAAACTCCTCCCATTGCTTGCACAAGTCTTCCGAGTTTATGGTGTAACCAACCTGATATTTCAGTTGACTCGGTTAGATAAAAACTTCTTTCACACTTCTGCAAGGATTTGCATTTATATTTGTGGATTCTTTCAAAGCTTTCCATCCCACCCATGTTTTGTTTTTTTTAAAAAAGAAAAGAAAGAAAGAAAAGAAGGCCATGCTGCATGCCAAGGCACCGGATGTAGACAAGGCCGAAACACCAAGCTGATGGAGAAACACACTATTTGCGTGCTTTGGCTGCAATTCTGGAAGTGGGCCTGTCATCTCCTTGCCTGGTGCAATTCCAAACCCTCTCCCCTGCATACGGAGGGGGCCTAGTGAGCATTCACTTCCTTATACCCCGGCCTCCCGAGCCCTCGGCTTCATCAAACTCCCTGACATGGTACACAAGTATCATGTCAGTGCCACATTCTCATAAACACCCCATCTGCCTGACAAGCAATGGATAAACAATGTTCAAAAGGAAGAGAGCCCTTTAGGAGAGAAAAAGAAATGATCAAAACATCCTTTCAGGCAAAGTGTCCCTATCATGCCAAGAATGTTGATAAAGATTTCCCTGTGTGAGATTTCATTGCTACAAATGGACACAATCCTAAAAAGACTTGAAAAGGACAGAGGTTTTTGTCTATTGTCTGAATGCAACACATTTAAGTCTTAAAAGCTGAAATGCAACAAGGAACCGAGAGGAAAAGAAGGCGATGCTGGAATGTCGAGCCTGTCCAACGATGAAGCAGTGAAACGTCAGCTTGTCGTCACCACCTTGATAATAAACCGTCTGGAGACAGCCAGGGTAACAGAGGGCATGGGGGCTGGCGACGATTCTCCTCACGTATCTAAAGAAATGGCCTAATATGTGCTGCTAAATGTCTGAGTAATGGACTCAAGGTCTTGCTGAAACAAGCTTTGACGCAAGCTGGTGTACGAGCCAAAAATTACACAAGTTACATGAGAACGTATCAAACTGTCAGAGAAATAGCAGGTTTAGAGTTAGTTCAGGTCAAAGCTAATAAGGTTTAGGAAAACTAAAAATCAATCGGATTTATTATTTTTTTTACCCTGATTGCTTCAGACAGTGATTTGTACTTAAAGCATGGATTTTCTGCTCGTCCAAGAGGATGGACGTCAGCCATTTTGTTCCCAGCAAATTAAATAAGTGAGTCTCTAGTGAGATGTGATGAGGCAGCATTTACTACTTTTGTCCTTCAAGAATGGCATGTAACCAATTGGTATTTCACTCTGCTCAATTCCACAGCGAAACAGTATCAAATTCAGACAACACGGTGGAACTTAAGACAGCCAGGACCCGTCAATACTACTTAGCGAATAATGCTAACCGGGCTAAAAAACTGGCTGCAGCAATATTGAAGCAAATTTCATATTGCTGAAAGGATCATATATATTGGAGCAGCTAGATCGCTGGGATACGTTGGAATAATCACTGGCCTTATTACATGACAAACTGATGCTCTGATGGCAACCTGGGGACGACCGATCACAATTTTACAGATTACATCGTAAATGAATAACGAAATGCACAGCAAGTCACTTTTAACCAACTGAGCTAAGCAGTTGAGGCTTAAAGTGACCTGGAAATGAACAACTGGTGTTTCAGAGATGCTTTACTTGCAATTAAGGATCCTGAAAAATATGAATACTGAAAGATATTTAAGAGTCAGGACTTAACACTCTATGTGTAGGAAACCTTCACAAGAACTTTCTACTGCATTATAATTAGCATAGCTTAGCTTTGCTTTATACCTACACATCAGGGAAAGAGGTTATGATATTCTGTGTGTTTGTACTCTTTTCGGGATCTGAGTAGAATGAACATAATTCTGGCATATCGTGGACCAACTGGGAAATCAGCCCTACAATGTTTGTCATCAGTTTACTTAGTGTACATTTCCCAAGGATGGGAAAATCAAATTTATTAGTAGCCCACCAGGCAAGCAAAAGCCCCAATATGCTGTGTGTTCACGATTCTAAAAAGATAATCCATCATCTGGTCATGTTTATTAATCAGCATTGTAAAAGTCATTCTTCTGCCAGAAAGATCGAGACTTAGTGTAGCATGAGGTGATATTTGGAACAGTAAGTGTACTATAGTTACACCCCCATAAAGTGCAATAATATCAAATCATTTCAAACATCGAATGAAATCTTTTATTTTCCTAAAGCTTTACAGAGTAATTTTTTCTTTCGTTGGGTGGTGAACCTAGTTGCCCACAGGACAACTATGAATTTAAAACGACAGACATGAAAACTAACTGCCCCGAGAGCCCGGGCTAGCGATTTCCCTCGTCTTCATGATGAGACATTGAGTCAGGAAACCCTGTATTTAATCTCTGTATATACAACATTTCCTCTTGTTAACCTGAAGCAAATCAATTGTTATTTCCTTGACTGATGCTGCTTTCTGTTTTGTGAGCTTGCCCCAGTCCCTGGCACTCTACATCATGTCACTTCAGTAAAAACTCAGATTTGGGTGGAATTTAATCTCACTGTCATGTATATTTAGAGGATCCACTCTATCATACTTAAACACACAAACCTACTCCATATGCAAACACACCAATGCTGAATAAACCGTCAAGCAGAACCACACCGTGTCCCCAAATGTTGACAGGTGACCCGCTGGCAAGCGCACATGTACCCTCGATATGATCAGAACACTCATCTGAAATCCATCAGGCACAGTAGGAAACACAGACATCCCACCCACACGCTGAGTATTCTTCCTTTTATATTCCTGCTCCTGCAAGATGTAATGAAATTATAGCTCATGACTGATTTGGCTCGTTACCACACACACACACACACACACACACACACACACACACGGAGCAACAGGAGAAACTTTCAATTTCCCCATTTTTCCAAGCCATGTGCAACATGTACTCCTTTGTTTTTTTTAAGGATAATTAATGTCAGGAACTCCAACTTGGACAGCCTTGACATTCCAGTGAATTACCTTACACTAAACCAATGGGTTCTTCAGCAGAAGCACCCAGAGGACTTACACATTTTTGTCTCATTACATTATTTGCTCTCAACACCTAAATCAGGTAATTAAGTGCTGAATTTTTGGCACAGTTGATTTGGGAGCTGGATTGGAACAAACATTTGGACTGGCTGAAGAGCCCTGAGGACTGGGCTGGGAATCGCTGCACTAGATCAGTTCATCAGCTAATCATGAGCTAATTATCAAGTCCTCCATGAGTTGGATCAGTGGCGTGAGAGCAGGAAGCTCTGCTCTATATGACTGCTAATGTTCTGTTCAGAACCACAAGAATGATTTCCTTACACACTCATTTTTGTAGTTGAACAAGTCTAGGGAAGCATCAATACCAATACAGGTATCCACTCGATACCATGCTCATTTACTTGTAGTTAAAAAAAAACAAAAAAAAAAAAAAACACACACAACCACAAAACCAAAACCATGCTCTGATACCAGCATCCCATACCAGGTGAAGGTATGTGATATAATCCTGGCATACACGGACATGCTAATAAACAAGAAATGACAGTGATTTGGATGCATTTCATGCTTGATGATGGAAATCTCGCATCAAGAGAAAACCATATAAGGAACTGCCACATATTTTTCCATAATGCAAGTAACCTGATAAAACAATATAAACATAAAACTCAGAATCAAGAGTTCTCAGCAACTAAAAGGACTAACTAAAAAGCTAACCTAAAAAGCAAGGACAATAGTCAAGCCTTCTGGGATATGTAAATCTGCAACCACAACCACTTAATATGTCTGGATACAAGGTGGCTGCTCCAATCCAGCTACATACAGGCTTCCCACCATTAGGCTTGCTAATCTGCACCAAAAGCCTCGCTAGATCAGTAGCACATAAATGCCCACACTCCAAAAAAACTTTTCAACTTTGACAACAGTGAAAATCCTTAACCATTAAGCTCTATGAATACCTTAACAACAAAATCTGAACATGTGAGAGAATTTGCATCACTGCAAAATATATTAATCAAGTGATCAGTACAGAGGCTTCGCTGGTGCTTGGTTTCTCTCCTCACCGAGACTCAATACTCACCCCCTGAGTGGCAGAAAGATTGACTGGCACTGTTGGCATTCAACTTGATTGCAGTGAAAACACAAAATAAGGATCGCTGTCGAGTCCAACTGCCTTTAATTTAAGCAGATAATCGCTTGTTTTACTCCAGATTTCACAGTATCCCCTACTAAAGGCAGTCATTTGCAACATTTTTTGCCACTCAGTCCGACTGAGGGACGATGTGTTCTGGTGGGAAAGTGACGTCAGTGCATACCATGTTTGTTGCGTCACTACTGAACTTTACAACCATCTGCTGGATATTAAGATACCTGGCATTGTTGAGTGCAGAGACTTCTGCCAAGTCCAAATGCCATATCTCGCAACGTTAGCAAAAGAGAAAATAAACTTGTAGATCTGCCCTTTGACTTGAATCTGCTCCAAATTATAACGAGTCTTTCCTTGGACCATGCTACACTGCTCCACAAAGTTTCATGGTAATTGGGTTCATAGATTTTGCACAGCCCAGTTTACAGGTAAACAAACTGCACCGAGAACATAAGCTCTTTGGCGGAGGTAAGCAGTGGCTAAGCAAGAAAATATCATCTACAATGAGGGACTCTGGTGCAATGATAACAAAAATATACCTGCCTTACAGCTGTACAGAACTAAAACATAGCCTGGTCTTCTCCATGACCATTCTATTTGCTCCAAGTCAACTTACGTAGCTAGCTAATGCACTGGACTACGTGCATTGAGAGATGTGCGATTTTCATGGTCACTACTTAAACTGGGGAAACAAACAGAGCTCAATAAAATTATCATTGTTATGTCACTGATTGATTACTACTAAGTAGGTTACTCATTTCAACATTAGTACAGGGACTGGTACTGACAAATACCAAAAAAACAACACAAAACAAACAAAAAAATGCACCCGTAAACATATTAAGCCTGAAAACAAACAGCACGGTGTTATCCCAAAACAAAAGCACCAGGCTGGCAATCAAGAGAAGCAACATAGCTTGTGGGGTCTCTGGTTGTATTCCTGCGGCTTGAGTGCGTGTTAAGACCCGTTTCAAAGCAAACCACAGAGCTGTCCACAACTGCTCAAATCCTGGAGTTCTGCATTTACATACACAGAACAATATTTCATGAAGAGCTGCAAAATGGTCCGTTGCTGGGGAATTCTCTAAGGAGCAACATTCCTGATGAAGTAACTCATGAGTTGGAGATTTGGCCAAAATCGTGTTCATGTTTCAAAACAAAAATGTGCTAGCCAAGCAGAGTGACTATATGTTTCCTCATACGTGTCCTGTCCATGGAACTGTTGCTTAACCACTGGCATAGGAGCATCTCAATCTGCATTGGGACATTTAAGATGCTAATCGAAGACTGCCGAGAAGTCAGAGAACTTATGTTCAAAATTTTTAAGATCCCTGCAGGACCTAACAGTTGGAACTGTGGTTCTAAAGCCCCTATGTTAAAAGTCTTGTTTCTTTAGACAATATTTCCTGCAGCCAAACCCATTTAGAATATAATCACATGGAAACCATGGAGAAATGCATGTTCGATTAAGGCCCCTATGGTGCAAGTGAAAAAAAAAATGGTATCAAATTGTAGCACTAAATATCCTTGCCAATTTCTTTGTTGCAGGCGATGATCTGGCAAAGAGTTGTGCAAATGTAAAAAGAGGCAGGGTTATGATGAATACAATATTTATAGGTGTGTGATTAGCTATGTATTATCATCTCATGTCTAAAACTTTGCTAGCTAAATGTGATGTCTTCACATCAGACGCCGAAAGCGAGGTCACTACGACGGTGTCTTCAATTCTGGCCATGAACGCTGTCAGGGTAAGGGATAAAACACTTTGCGGTGATGGGACACACCGATATGAATCATAGTTACTCTTAAAATAATACTGAAAAGGATTATTTTCCTTGCCTGAAGTGCTTTATTCCTCTTATTCCAAAGCCATTTGCAACCTATTGTAAACAATTTAATTTATTAAATAACGTGTAACCTTTTGTAGTTACATTTAAGGTTGTGGAACGTCCATGAAACAAGTTAGTTCCTGTTATCATTGGTTACAGCAGCTATAAACACTCCTTTTCTCACCAGCATTTTATTTATCCTCTCTTGAAATTAAAAGAGAAAACAAAACAAAAACAACAACAACAACAAAAAAAGCAGCTTGTCGTCATACCAAGACCCTGGAAATTGTAAACTCCTCTGGCTTGAAGATTTTCCACTGTTCGAAATTACTGCTCGTTACAAAGAGCTGGTACTGGAGACTCCTTCCATAAATGTCAAACATCTCCTAACTGAAATATCTGAACCATATAAACCATATAAATTTTTTGTTGTTAAACACCACATTTCTTTAATTAATTTGTGGAATACACGTTCCCATGAATGAGCTGTTACTATGGAAACAATAGCGGATTAGAATGAGCGTATGAAAACAAACCTAACAGAATAAGAATTAAAAAAAAAAAAAAAAAAAAAAAAAAAAAAACAAAAAAAAAAAAAATTAAAAAAAAAAAAAAAAAAAAAAAAAAAAAAAACAGACCTCAACATCTGCAAACTGATTTAAAAGAGTCTTTCTAGTTAAACATGTCCAGTTTTCTTAAAAGGTTTTTAGGGTTTATGCTCCTTGCTATGAACTCCTGAACAGTCTGGTGTATACATGATGGATTTCTCAAAACCAGATAAACATGTGTACGCACACTAAAAAGTGGAGAACGTTGTAATACAAGGCTCTGGGTTATACATCACTGTATTCTGTGAATTAACGGCATCATCAAGCCTTCTAAAGCTTCAACATCCTGTATGACTTACCATCATGGTCAACAAGAAAAAATGTCAGTGCGATTTTTCATAGTCAAGAAATTGTTAACAGTTTTGAAAAACATAGTTAAGATAGAATCCAGGCAAACGAAAGGTCAGAGATAACAAAAACCAGATCCAGAGAGAGTTTTATTCAAGTCAGCTTGATTTCCTGCTTTCAGTGCAATACAGTTTGGCTCGTTCAGCCAGCAGAGTATCAGATTTACATGTGGACTGGCTTCCAATTAATAAATACAGTCATATTGTGAAACAAAACGAAAACTTTTTCCTGTTCCGAGTTCTGTAAATGATGATATTAAAGTGATGCTTGCCGTAGGTAATGGCTATGACCATGTGGAAGGAGGTATCCTGTTATAAATATGAAATACATCAATACAAGAAAGCATTAAACATCTTCAGGATGATCAGTGCTCATCAGTGGTCAACATCGACGTTACCTGGAGCTTTGTTCTTCTTTGATGATTGTGAAAAAAACAAAAGATCCACAAAGCAGTGATGAGTAATACCAGCATGATGCATGATAGTGTGCAGTTACATAAAGTGTTTGAGTTACAGTGATGTCTGGAGTGTTCATAACTCATCCAGACAGTTATTCAAGGCCCACGTCCCAGAACATTAAAAACACATTACAGGGAAAGTCAACTGGATTTTCACATACCTTTTCCTACGCTTAACAGATCCTCAAGCCACATGCTTCCTATAACACTCCTACAAGCTACATCCATGTGGTTAAAAAGTTTTTGGGCACTTCAGACAGAATTGTTAATGTTGACATACATGAATGAAAGCTTGTGGCACTAGTTAGAATAATCCAATTTTCAGAACTCCAACTGGCTCCTAGGAGACACGACAGATTTGTTGCAACACTGGCATTTTGGGGAAAGAATTCCTTACACACTGACCCAGTTTCTCTTGCTCCATTTCGCACGCTCACAAAGATATAACCTGACGTGTTTTCAGACACGTAGACAGACACGGCCAAACTCCTGCTTTTTAGACATGCTCCCAAGACACGTAAATTAAATCAGCTTAAATATATCTAACTGACCAGAGTAACAGTTGCCCACAAGGGCAGTGACAGATTTAAAGAAGCTGGGAAGTGTGCATGAAATCCAGTTGTTCAGATGATAGCAATGGAGCTTCCTCCAGACATCATTCATTTGGAAAAAAACACCTGACTTTAAGACATTAATAAAACTGACAGGTAACGGTGTGGAATGTTTCATCTAAGCCTGGGTTCCGACTTCTTCCTGAAGGAAACCGAAGGTAAATCTACAGATGGCAGCTGCTTATGGTCTGAAAAGCGACCAAGAACAGCAGAGTGTAAACCCATGTCTGCCAACTGGCTATAAACAGGCTCTCTCTCCAGTACACCATCATGCACTACATGTCTCAAAGTTTGTGGACAACTGATCATCACACTCCTATGTGCTTTCTGAAGGCCGCATTACAGATTTAGTCCCTGCTTTGCTGTAACAATGAGCTCCACTCTTCTGGGAAGGCTTTCCACTATATTTTGGAGCATGGCTATAGGGATGCGTGTTCATTCATGCACAAGAGTTCTTCTACAACAACCTTAACAGGCCATGTCTTCATGGAGCTGGCTTTGTGCACAAGGGCATTGTCATACTGGAACAGGTTTGAGCCTCTTAGTTCCAGTGAAGGGATATTGTAATACTACGGCATACAAAGACAACTGCGTTTCCAACTTTGAGGTAACAGTTTGGGGAAGAACCAAATGTGGGTGTGATGGTAAGGGGTGCACATATTTTTGGTCATATAGTGTACATTATTTATTGTGAAGGAGTACGACACTACAATTCCATTGCTTAAAAAAAAATGTACAAGAAGAGCAAAACAGCTGATTATTTGATAGAAGTGGTAATTCGTAGTCGTATCGTTGGTGGCTGGTCATTATAGTCACTAAATTATTATACTGTAATTTGGGCACTCGGAAGCCAGCGGAGGAAAAATCCATTTGAATGGTTCTTTAACTTGTAATTCACACTTCCCTAAAGGCATTGATTTGTCTGAGCTATAACGTCAGCTCCATGACGTTATTTCAACACGACACCCTGCGAGTCTTGAAAGCCCTTGAAAGTATTCAGGACTGGGAAAAAGGGGTGGGGTTCCCAGCCTGCGTTGGTTGATATTCAAAACAGACTTCCAAACACCTACGCATATTGCTCTAGATCCAAAAGAGTTTTTATTGTCTCATCTCATGTTTTATTTGGGGCATTTTTTTATTGATAACTTGTACTAGCACACATTGATATCAAACTGCGCAGCTTCTTTGGAAACATGTAAAAACTGATAGGTCTGATAATATAATCAGTGTTAATGCCATTGGACACTGCTACAGTGTATTACCGTGTAGTGATGTCTCAATTGTTACATGGTACAAGCCTATGGTGCAAATAAAGAAACAAGAAACGGTAGCATTGTAAGCCTGAGAACGGAAGTAACCCCAAGACGGTTAATACAAACGTACAACAGCCTGCATCTAGTATGAAATTAAATTCTTGCATTTTCAAAAAGCTACTCAAGAACTGTTTATATTTCACACAAAGCCAAACAAGTGCTAGCATTCTGTAAATGTTCAAACCACCAACAGTTGAGGTTGGCTGAATACTCTACGGTGAAAAGTAGATACCTCAGAATCAGAAAATCCAAAATTCCCAACCTTCCATGTTGTCATAAGGGCAGCAAGAGTTTGGATTCACAGATATTTTGTCTTGGCAACTGACAAACTGACTGACTGCTAACTTTTTTTATATTCATTCAATTTCTTATTCAAGTCTCATGCACATTGGTTTCCTCACATCTAGCTTTTTCCCCTTTTCTGAGAGTATTTTAGGCCGCAGGTTCACCCAGTGTCTATGCGGGTGGTTCTGGGCACCACAGTCACAGCACAGAGCCGATCCACATGGTTCTAACGGTGACCTCTCTCACTCTGTGCAGAATGGCCGAGTCAGGCTGCCCGCCACGGGCGCACAATAGCGTCTGGGTCGGCTTGCTTTCTCTCTGGGCCAGACAGACAGTCCTGTCACAGTTCACCCTCCTTCACAACACAACATGGCCTTTGTCTGCATGTCTCAAACGCAGCTTTCACGACAGGCGAGAGAGAAGAATTCCAACTTCCTGAGAGACATTCTTCAATAGATGGCGCCTGATGGCAATGAGCAGTTTTCCAGGTTTTTCTCAGAATGCTTAGACAATGCGGAGTCCAAAGTGGTCAACAAGTTACATAAAGTTACACAAAGCTCATAACGTGGTGTAGCTTATGTTAAAAAAAAAAATGGGCAAATGATTGCATTGCGTGGTGTAATAGACTTTATTAACAATTAGAGAGAAAATCCCAAAATTTCAAGCTGCTTCAGTCAAGCCCTGTTGGACGAGGAGAGGAGAAATCGGTGATGCTGTCAATGTGGATTCCATCTTTAAAATTTAGGTAAACACACACAAGATCCGTTAATATTGATACTGGCATCAGTCCAATACTTTTGTACGTGAGAAAGATCACTTCAGTTCAGGAAGCACTGAGCACTGATACCAAGCATCGAGCATTTGCCCAGTGTTGCTGGGATTTGACCTCACACCCTTACAATCAGTAGCACTGATTGTAATCACTGCGCAACCACTGCCCTACAAGACAATTACCAGAAGTTAGGGCACTGCTAGCACCACATAACAGCCCCATAAACAGAATTCAAACCTGAGAACTTTCAAAAGCTGTAAGACAGATATTTCATGAAGCCAACATCATGGCAGAGATAGAGAGGAAAACAGGTCAGTCCATGCTTCATTGAGCCTCCTGCTCTGCGGCCTCACGAGTTAGTGTTGAGCATCTATCTCCATCACTCATAACTCTATTAGAGCCAGATGTTGTGGGTGCCCTGTCTACTTCCAGAGACGTGGTAATTTTATTATTGCTCTAAATCACAACCCAGCACTATCGGTCATGGGGGAGCAAGGTCACAGGGTTGTGCCTGCAAATGTGTGTGTGTGTGTGAGAAGCAGGGATCAGAATTCTTTTAAAAGACATCATGGTGCACACCACCAACACCACCAACTTCCACAAGGCAAGAAGGGGCAGACGATGACGATAAATTACCCCAGAGACTAAGGGTCCACGGTGTAGAGTTTCAGCTGCTGGGTCCTTAATTACAGGGACCCCTAGGTGTTATGGAGCCTAAACATTAAGGCTCCATAGGTAGAGTCTTTAGCACAAGGATGGGGTTTAAATGCATGCAAACCTCTGAGAAGAGGAATAAGGTATAATCTCAGGAAGATGCAAACGTAGTACATTATGGATTTCGTCCTTTAACAAAACACTTGTTTGTAGAAACTGGAATGCACGTACAGACTGGGTTTTTATAGTAACTTGGGGGGGGGGGGGGGTTATGTAAAACAATTAATAATAAAGGGTACATGTAAATCTTTCTAGTGTTTAGATCTTTACTAAAACTGACAAGCAGGAGCTTCCACCCCGAGTGCCTGGTGGTTACCATAATAGTTAACTAACTTTCACTATATACTCGACTAATTTTAACTAAAATCAAGATAGCCTAACAAAATTGATTTCACATAATAAATGCAAAGCTTTCTCCAATTACCATTTATTTAATATCAGGGTGTACAGAACAGCTTGGCAAGTGTCAATCATTCCAGATACAGATCGGCTATATGGTAGTATACTCTGATGTTAAAACGTGGAGGTTAATACAACAGTGTAAATGATATTGTTCCTGGTATGGCATGTGAACATGAGGATGAAACGATACAGCAGCTAAGCAACCTCCACTTTGAAGTTTCCAAATGAAACAGGAAATAACCCAGAGCATTTATTTTGTACACTTAAAGAAACCTGAGAGAGTGAGCGTGAAAAGAAAAGAGGCAGCATTGATCTTTTTTTCCCTCCATAGCAAATGTCACGAGAGATGGTGGAAAAGCTGCAGAGCCAGACAGACACCCAGACAGTGGAGAGTGAATACGTGTGTGTGTGTGTATCCTGCTGATCAGTCACTGGCCTTGGCACCCAGAGCAGGAAACCATGCCAATGTCGGCTGAGCGGATTCCGAGCCCCCAGGGGAAAACAACAAACGAGTCTGTTGTTTGGGTCGTCAGAGTGCAGTCTGACCACCAGCGCTGAAGATGAAGGAGGAGACTCGGACTGAATTCACACGGCGGCTATCAGCATCTCCGTCTGCTCCGTCATACACGCGCACACACGCACACACACACACACTTCAATCACACTCCCGTCCTAATAAATCTTTGGGTGGAAGTCACGCTAGATACATTTACAAAGATTTTAATCAATCCAGGATTTGTACAGATTTATAAAGTAAAATTTAAAGTCTGCAGAACTTACAACTTGGACAGTCAGACTTTAATTTTTTTTTAACCCAAAAAAAAAAGAAAAAAAGAAATCACACTCCAAAGCACATTTTTCTGCTCATATGAAAAAAAAAAGAAAAAAAAAAAAACTCAGGTGACACAATGCATGCTGTAATCCTAACACTTTTATAAGTCAAAGCTAATGTGAGCTAACAAACTAGTTTAGCTTGGTCTAAAGATAGTCTGACTGTACATTCATTCACCAATCCATCCATCAATTTATCCATCCATATATCAGTCCAACCATCCATCCTTCCACCCAAACCATCCATATGTCCATCCATCAATCCAGACACATATTTTTGTCCATCCAGCTACCTCTACCTTCATCCATCCAGCTAAACCATCCATCCATCTATTTATCTATTAGACCATCCATCCACCAATCTATCCAATCAACCACTTATCCACCTGTCCAACTAACTATATAGATTAAAAAATGTACAGTCATATGTACAGGAAACAGTACTGTTACCCACAGAGTGATAGAGATAATCTACTCACCTATATATCCATTTAAATTACCTATCCATCCATCCATCCCGTTATCTATCTAACCATCCATCCACACATCGGGTCATGGGGAAGCTGGAGCCAATCCTAGCCGATTTCAGGCGAGCGGTGGGGTACACCCTGGCGTAGTTACCAATCTACCACAGGGCTAACACAGAGACAAACAACCATTCACATTCACACCTACAGGCAATTTAGAGTAGCCAGTTGACCTAATCAGCACATCTTTGGGCTGTGGGAGGAAACCAGAGCACCAAGAGGAAACCCACAAAGACAAAGGGAGAAAAGAAACTCGACAAAGAAAGGCCCCAATCGGCCAGCAGGTTAGAACCAAGGACCTTCTTGCTGTGAGGTGACCGTGCTAACCACTGCAATACCGTGCCACCTAAATCGGTCAATCAACTGATGAATCAATGGATCAATCAATCAAGCCATCCATCTATCCATCTGTCCAGCCTTAATTCAGAGAGACACTTCTTTATTTATTTGGAAGCTCATAAATGCACAGTGATTCTCTTCAATGTTGCAACACTACAAAAACATTTGCAGCACCATCATGAATATTAATAGACTAACCACAACTCTCAGCGGGCCTTTTGGAAATTAAAGCCGTCCCTTGGAGCACACTCAAGCTGGGCTGTGGGTGATCTTTTCTCAGAGAGAAACCATTAGAAGTTATTTTTCATGTGGTTGCTGAGGCCCAGAATACGTCGGTTTATTCACTTTTAATGCAATCGTTCCCTGGTGAGGCAGTCCTAATATCCCACATTGTTCACACATGCTCATATCTTCACACCAGCTTTAAAGACAGTGACCAGCAGTGAGGGAGAGGAACCATTGCTGAAATTCTTTCACAAATAATCTTACAAATGATCTCAAAATCACTATACAGAGCAAACACAAACTAATTGTAACGTCTTACTTGGACCAGAACAGTACCACTGAATAAATTTATAGTAAAAAAGCCAAAAAAAAAAACAGAGCTTATGATATTACTGCAAAGCATAAAATCTTTTGTCCTGAAGATGTTGGAAAACATAAATTACAACTTATACCTATTATAATTCTGACTGTTACAAAGCGCCGACACTGAAGATTCCTTCCATAAGTGTTAAATAAACATCTCCTTACAGAAAACATCACCATATCAAGGATTCCAAGTGTTTTGTGATCTGTTTACGTGGAGCGTCTGCTGTACAAGTCCCCGGGAAAGAGCTGTTATTAAAGAAACGATAATATACTGGAACGAGCTTATGCATATGAACTTAGCCCTACTGCCAGCTGTACTGCTAGAGAAAATGAACACCTTCTAACCAATGAGAATCCAGAATTCAACATCACTGTGGTATAAATATATACAACCACTATAATACTAATATTTTGGCATGCTCAAGTAGAGAGAGAATCAGATGCAAGACTATCATATAGTACAGTAAAAAAAGTGCTGCTGTAATTCATCTTTTCCAGCAAACTCCAAACTAAACGTCTTTTCGTCATTCCAGAAGCAACAAACACGAGACATTTTATGTTCTGCTCAGCTATTTGTGGCATTTAATCAGAGTCAAAATCATTTGCCAGACTGCACGTTACAGCATGCAAAGGATTATGGCATGTCTGAAGCTCTGCTTCGAAACGTTCTGTGCTGCCAATGTTCTAGCACCGTTACGTTGCTATTCTCATAAAATAGCACAGCTAATCAGCTGACCGAGATGGCAGACAGAAAAAAATCCACTTCCATTCGATCACTCTTGCTTTGGATAAGCCAGGTTTAAGGGGGATGAAAAGATGTCATATTCCATTATGGCCTCCTCTGCTTAAGGTCTTCCCATACTCAGCAGGTTCATCTCATCCAAATAGAAAATAAACAACGCTCTTATTTAAACCATTTACAAAATAATTGTAAGGCATATAAAACTGTGGCATGCGGTTAGAGGAAAATAATCAAGAGCGGTTTCGTGTGATGAAGCATAGTTGCTCTTATTCCTCTTATACTACAGCCAATGTAGCCAATGTTATAGTAGAATAGAATTTTTATCCATTTAGAGTTACATTTAATGGTGGACAATCTGCAAATTAAGTTAGCTTCTGTTTGCACTTTCATTATAGGAGCTACAAACAGTCTTTCCCTCATTAGCCTCTTTTTTCACTCTTTCTTGAAGCATGTTACCAAGAAACCACAGAGGAAACAACTCTGCACTGAAAACGTACTCACTGTTACAGGGCACGGACACTGGAGACTCCTTCAACAACTGTTAATCTTATGCAAAACTTCATCGTATAAAAAATTACATGTTTTTAGTCCTTTTTATGTGCGGCTGTGCAAGTCCCTGCGAAAGAACTGCAGCTATTCAAACGAGAACGTATTAGAATGAGTGCATTAATCAGCACCTTCTGACCAATCAGATTCAAGACATCAAAATTATTACGGCATAAATAAATTTAAGATAAGAATTCTGTCTTTGTTGTATGGGCTATAAAAGCTTGGGCTCAGTCCAAGGCCAGGACCTCTCTGAATAAAAGAATTGCTGTCTCTGGTCTTTTTCTATTCTCTTGTCCTCTCCTGACCTCCAGACAGCAATAAAAGATGATCATGTAAATTCAGCCTGTCCATAGTGAGCTTCAGCAGCCAGCCAGACTCGCAGTCAAATGACCGCAGACAGACAGATACACACACACACACACACACACACACACACACACACACACACAGTCGGTTTACATACAGAGCATCCAGTCTAAACGTGCCGACTGGCAATTGAGACAACTTAGTATAGAGACAAACGGAAGGCCAGGACAACATTTCAGGATAAAGGGACTGGCTCATTTCCTAGCAACATTTCCTAAAAGGCCATCTCCTTTCTAAGAAGTCAATCTCAAGACTGAAGACTGCTATACAAAAAGATAACACCCAATGCTTCCTGATATCAGAACAGTTTGGCAGACATTTTGTCTCGCTGACACCATGGTTACCAGAGTAATCTTTATAAGTTTTTCTTCGTTATTATTTATTGATATTCGAAACTCTATATTAAATTTTAAGCCTTCGTCATTTTATGCCACTGTGTTTTTGGGTTGTCCATGCATCCTTCTGAGATTGTCATTAGAGAGACCTCTCAAGTACGATATTTGTAGAGTTTTATATGGAATTATCACTGTATCTAGAAAAGGAACTGATTAGATTTTGGAATTGATCCAAAGAAGGTTAAGTTTACAGCAACGTCAAGTGTCCGAAATAATTTTACATCAACAGCTTCCTTCACGTTTTAGGAATATTTTAAGAAGGACTGGACTCGACAGAAGAGGCATCCATGTCGATGCCATTGGTATTTGTAAATTTGTTTTCCATTCATTTCCCTTTCACTTCCAGACATTCTGTCCAGACTTCTCTAGCCCAGACCACAGATTCCACACTTCCCGGGGGATCCCCAGATGTTCCCCAGCCAACTATGAGATGTAATATTTCCATCCAGTAGAATGTCCCTGATAAATCTTACCAAGAGCTGACCAGGGGACATCCTTGTAAGGCGTCTAAACCACCTCAACCGGCTTCTCTCAATATGAAGTATATTCTTTCAGTCTCCACACACAGATTGTGGCCATATCTGAGGATAAGGATGTAGAGTGGCCAGTAAACAAACTGAACTCCTGTTACACCACCACAGACTGGTACAGAGACTGTAACTCTGTTGTCAATGACCCGATTCATTTGTCAATATCACATTCTCCATTTCTATCATATCCCAAGATAATAAAACTACTAAAACCCCACCAGGGGCAAGGTCTCTCCCCTCATATGAAGGTAGTATCCCATGCTTTTCTGGGAGAGAACCATGTACCCCATATGTCAATAATCTAACATTATGTCAATGTGGCAGATACGTATGTTTTTGCCACTTTCAAGATCCCACTAACCCAGTGAAGCACAGCAATTCTTTTTAAAAAAAGCTGGTTAGAATAAATATATTACTCAGGGGTGTGGCCACGTGTGCTGATGTGAAATCCCTTCTAATCAGCTACACTTCTTTAAAAAATAAAAAAAATAATAATCAAATCTGTGTAGTTCAGTATTGATATTTCATATTGCCATTCAGTTCGAATTCTCATGCATTGTACATGAATGTTAGCCTATTATATAGATTATAGAAAGACATGACTACTCGAACATGACCACCACCAAAAAAATGACTTTAGTGACTTTTTATTCAGAAAGATTGTCCTAAAACTTTTGCTAATGAGTGGTCCTGAGCAGTGGTCCCATCAATTTTGGATTCAAGTAAATTGGTCCAAGTCGGTCCAGTAAAAAAACCAAAAAAAACATAACAAAACAAAACACAAAGCCTTCATGACAGCTGGGAAAGAACTGGCCCATGTCTAGGCAAATTAGCAATAGACAAAAAAACGACTACAAAGTTATGCTTCTTTACACACATTTCCTCATAGCGATGTGATTCCAACAAATGTACTGTATACTGTACTCCAACTGAAACTAATGCAATCATGACTAGAGGGAAAAAAATGAAAACAATGTGTTTCCATTTCCACATGGACTCGGATACGGAAAGTGGAGATCTACTGTCAGCTCTCTCTTTGTGTCCTTACATGACTTGCATGCCCTAACTTTAGGTTAACTCGTCAAAATAAAGACAAATGAAAAAGACGTCCAGTCCAGAAACCATGGTCTTGCAGGTCTGTCTCGGGTCAAACTCGTGCTAAAATCACACACCGGAATCAAACCAGTATCAGATGGTCCCCAAGGCCAGACACGCGATCCATCACTATCTACCATCTATAAGTATCAGGTAGTGCTGGCTTGCTGACCACAACCCTGAGCCATTTCTGATGTGGCCATGCAATGTGTGAGATCTCTCCATCTGATACCGCACTACTCCCTGCTGAGAGAGAATCACAGACATGAAATATTTGAGTGAGTTGGGGTATGGGTTGGATGGGTATCTGGGGAGAAAAAAAACAAAAAACTGATGGACTGTTTCAGGAATATGTTCTATAAATCTGCTAATATAGCAAGTGTTTTTTCCTGATGCCCGTTTCAAGCAGACAAAGCTCAGCCATAGCCAATTCAAACCAAAAGCACAGAGACCTGTCAATTAAACTGCGACTGCTAGATTTTCATCTGAACATTCTAAACGTATGGTGTATTGATGGATAGCTCAGTATTCAGAATATGAAAAAAATTTGAACCATAATCAAACGAAACTCTTGGCATGGATTATTTATCTTTTATACAATGAAGGACGTGTGACCTTAGTAGCCACTGATCCAAGAACAGAAGGTGTGGCCTCTGTGCCTGTCAGTCCAAGTAAAGGAGGTGTGGCCTCTGTGCCTGTTGGCTAATAAGACCAAACCTCCTTCACAACGACTTTCAGCCTCAATAAAGGAGGACTGGCCTCAGTACCCCCCTGTAGCAAAGGGAGCGTGGCCTATGGGATGATCAGTCCAAGTAAAGGCAGTACAGCCTCTGTGAATGTCATTCCAAGTAAAGACGACATGGCCTCTCTGCCCCAGTACAGGTAGTGTAGCCCATGCGACAATCAGTCAAAGGGAAGAAGGCGTGGCCTTTGTGACAGACATTGCCAGAGGTAGAGGAATTTCCTCAGCACACATAATTACAAATAACGGTAAAGTGGTCTTTCCGCAAGTCTGCCACTGTAAAGGAGGAGTGGCCTCTGTGCCCATTAGTTCAAGTAAAGGAGGTGTGGCCTCTGTGCCCTTCAGTCCAAAGAAAATAAGAGTGTTCTCTGTAAAAGTCAGTCCAAATTAAGGACGCATGGTTTCCATGTCGGTCATTACCAGTGAAGGGGAATAGCCTCTGAGCTGGTCAGTTGCTATAAAGGACATGTGGCCTCTGTGCCCATCAGGCCAAGTAAAAGAAGTGTGGTCTTCGTGCTCAAGTGAAGGAGGTGTGGCCTCAGTGCCCTACAGTGCAAAAAAAAAAGAGGAGTGGCCTCTGTGAAAGACAGTACAAGAAAAGGAGGCACAGCTTCAGTGCATGTTACTCCCAGTAAAGGAGGTGTGGCCTCTACACCTGTCAGTCCAGTTAAAGGAGGTGTGGCCTCTTTGTCCAGCAGTCGCAATGAAGGAGGTGCAATCCATGTCATTCTCAGTGACTGAGGCATGTCTTCTGTGGCCTTCAGTTCCAATGACTTTTTTATTTATTAAACAGAAACATTGCGAGATACTGACGCTGCATTATGGCCTGTTGCAGATTAAAATGTTGGCATACAGTTCAAGCCTTTGTTTAGGTTTAAACAGAATAAAGGGCATCCGCATCTACAGTAGGGAGCATGAAAAGGGGCAGCCAACTGCCAGAGCCTCACTCTGACATCCATGAGTGAACTGGGATGTGTTATTCTCCAAAGCCTGATATTTACTGCTCACTCAGGATCACTTCATGGCTAGTTAATTAGCACTCGGTGTATTGGCTTGTATCCTGCAGCCCGCAGGCCAATTTCACCACCACCACTGAAAACAGATGTGCCTGTGTGCGCGCGTGTGTGTGCGCGCGAGAGAGAGTGTGTGAGTGAGAGAGGAGAGAGAAAGAGACCAAGCATGTGTACATACTTATACTTCAACACTCCGGCTTTCTGCTGGTCAACTCCATTATGATTCAAACTACACACACATGCAGAAATAAACACACGGGGTCTGAGTAATCCCAAAAAGGAGCCTGTTATATTACAAACTGCAACAGGAGAAAAATTCCAGACATTCCAACTGTTCATTTGTACAAAGACACAATTTTAAAATTAGTTTCGAGTGTCATCGCGTGTGTTTCGGATCCGTGATCAAACCTCACATGTATTAAGACAGCTGCAACTTGAGCATAACAATACAAAGCCTCATGATTCAATAATTAATAAATAAACTCTTGTGGCACAGAATGAGAAAACGTGATAACCAAGCTGTAATCTATCCAAGACAATGTCTCGTTGTTTTTATCACGACGAGAAGAAGTGCAAAAAGCCGACAGACTCGTAGATGGAGGGGTGGTGGGGAATCCCCTGGTGCTGTGAGACCTGTCAGTGTTTGCAAACAAGTTAATTCCTTAAAGACGGAGGCACAGGGCTGGTATCCAGAGTGCTGGCAGATGCTTAGAACATTTTAAAGGTGTATTCTGTAGAAAATATGCAGCTTAAAAAATCAGAGCGCGGGGTTGGCAATCATACAGTGCCCCAGGCCGGAAACGGTAAAGGGCCATGATTAAGAGCTGGGATTTGAACTCATGATGTTCAGTACATTTGCGTCTCACACTGTATGTCATGTATCTGTGTCTGTATGATATCATTCACACTGTCCAGCTTTTGTGTATGTATAAGCAGTGTCTGAGAGTCACCCCCAGTGTCCACCACTTCCTGTATCATATATACACACACTCTGCTCATCAGAAAGCTGTGTGAGAGAGAGAGACACAGATCACATTCACAATGTCCAGCTTATATCTATGTTTAAACCGTGTGTATGTGATGCAACACCCATACTGTGCATCATTTCCTGTTTATCATACATTATGGAAACTATGTGTGTGTGAGATCAGTGTGTAGCTCTTGTTTATGTAAACAGTGGGCGTGTGATGTCACATTCACACTGTCTAGTTTTAGTGTATGCATAAGCAGTGTGTGCGCTAGTAACGTCAGACACCAACATTACCCGTGACTTCCTGTATATCGTATATACATGCTGCTGTGCGTGTGTGTGTACCTCATGGACGGAGCGTGCAGCCGGTTTATCCTGCTGGTTGGCGAGGATGAGGAAGGGCAGTGTGCAGAGCTGTGGGTGCTGCAGGGCCGAGTGCAGCTCCGTGCGCGCTGCCTCCAGATCCTCATCAGACGAGGCGCTGTCTAACACAAACACCACGCCCTGAGAGCCCTGATAGTAACGGCTCCAGTACTTCTTAATGGAGTCAGCTCCTGAAAAATGCACACAGGACGCACACACACAATTCACACATTCAATAAAAGGCACCTGTACATGAAATCCCTGTCATGCCGTAGCGTCTTTGCCACTTCACTGGCAGGAAGAATGAATTACAACACAGTAATGTGACAAATCCAAACAAATGTCTTGCATAATTCCTTGGACCAATCCAATCCAATCGTGTGCGATGTTTCTTCAGTTTGACCTCTCATTACATGTGTATCAAGATGTTATGTGAGGAAAAAAGCTTGGAAAGTAGCAGCAGAGATCCCTACTGCCTTTTGGTAAAAGTATGTAGCTTGAAATTGCTTGGAAAAAAAGTTTCTTACTTTGATTTTAACTTTAATTTCTGTAATAAAAAAAACCCTCATTCATATTTTTATTATTTTCTTTACTTTTCATCAATTTTATTATTTGCCTATTTTACCACTACATTTTCATCTACCTTTTGGTCTTGCTTCTCTGCTTCTCCTTTTCAGTTTTCACTGTATGAAATGTTCTGTATAAATATAGTTTTTCCTTCTGCAGCTTCTTCTCGTTCTTCTCCTTATTTTACACCGTGATGGTCTCAGCAAGTCAGTCAACGTTCAATATCACGAGTTAATCCTTCGGATAGAGCCGAGCTTAAAGAACCTAAACTGCACTTTCCCCTCGTATTAACCCAAAATTTTATTGTATCCAATCCCTGTTTATTTAAACAGAAAGCCTGAAAACATGTGTAACGCTAACAAGTTACACAAAACATCTTGGCAGCTGAACGGTGGTAGAAAGTGCAGAGAGAATTTCGACATAACTCCGATATCAGTGAGGCCGGAACGTTGTGGTGAGGGGGGGGGGGGGTGCATTTCTCTTTCCCAATATTCACCCCACTCTTGCGTTATGTATTTTTATGACTCCGAGCCGGCATGCCAGCTCCAGCTCCGGTCTCGGCTCAGGGGGCCCGCGTGCTGGGGTGGGGGGGGCTGGGTCCAGAGGAAGAGGCTCTTGCGCTGCTGCAGCGTGTTTTCTTTAAAGCCGACCCTGAGAGAGTATTAAAACGATTTCTTCTGATGGCCAGTCTACAGCACAGTTCAAATGCGCCCGCTTTTACAGTGCACATATGGTTTCTCTTGCGCGGAGCAATTTCGGCGGGGTACAAAAATGCGGCCACCAAGACGCACAGACGCAGCATGGCTTTGGTTAGAGGGACTCGCCAAAGGGGACGGGGGAGGCTGGTAGGGGGGCGCCCCGGACCCGAAACTGTGAAGAAACGAAGCCCGAAGCGCCTCCGACCTCTCCTGTCCCTCAGAACATAATGAAGTGTATTAATCACAAACTCGCTACAGCTCTTTCCGTTTATGTGGAGTGACAGCTCCACAAAACATCTCCAGACCAGTTCTAGTCATCCTCACGCTCCACAGATTTATCTCTGATTTTACTTAATTTATATTTATATATTCTTTCTCAGCCTTCTTAAATGTGGCGAGCAGTGAAGCAACGGGTTCGGTTAGCGTGATCTCACTGACGTGATTTAAACCAGCTCCTACTTTTGGAGGAAAGCTGCAGGAATTTGGAAAGCCATATTGATATACGACGCATTTTGTCGGTCTTTCCTCTTCTCCAACCTGCAACCTCATGAAACGCTCATTATAAGATGATGAACTTGAGGCAGGTGTGTTGCAACCCTGAAGCACTAGAGCAAGTAAAAAGCAGGGGTAGACAAAAGATACATTTATTAGCGAGGCCACCAGACAAGAACAAGCCCCAACGTAGGAGTTAACGTATGGTAAGCTAGTTAGTCTGCCAAGTGTATTAACACAGACCTTTTACTTAAAACGTATATCTTTTTCTAAAGAGGTTTTCTAATGGATCACCATATTTACGCTCTCGACAAAAAGTCAGCAACTCACTGCTCAACATTTCAGCTATGAGCTGTGATGTCTTGCCCTCAATGATAAAATATGTCAAAGCCTGGCTAGCATCTTTATGTTCTCACAACGTGATTAACCATAAGGTCAGCATTACTAATAGCAGGAGGATTGAATGACAGCTGGAATTTTTGTGGAATTGTTTCCACAAACTTGGGTATTCATCCATGCACGCTAATTAAACTTGTTCTACAGTAGATCGTTCTTCGGCCGGTGCGGGTGGCGCCTCATGTTTCATCATACCTCCATGAAGCGCATTAAGTTTCAATAGAGCCATGTACCAAATTAAACCTTGTTCAATAAGAAAGTAGGGTTTATTTTCTCTCGCTAGTTGTTGAACCTACTTGGAAACTACGAATAAAAAGCAAAAAGAACAGAAACAAAATCTGTTTATCCTGGGATGCTTATTTGTTCAATATTAAAGGCAGAATTTTACTTGGTTTAACTATGCGTACACTTAAGCAAAATGGCTGCCATGTGTATCCTGGAGTCATCTGGAGCGTAGCTTGTGCACATCCTCACATATTAGAGCAACATGTCCACTTGGTGTGATACCAACGTAAGTGGTGGGGGTCGTATAGTACAATATGCCACTGTGTCCACTTCCTCTACTGAATAAACAAACTAACAGTGCATCCCAAACCATATCTTATCTTTAACAAAATCATAATCTTATGTACTATAGTACGGAGACCATTATTGGGCACCATCACTAGCCGGGTTTCATATTCTAGTTACTTCGGTTGAACCCTCGGTTATGCATACCAGTGTCCTGAATTTTCTAGGTTAGTAAAGACTTCTGAATCTAAGAGCTGAGTTTTTGATTTGAGCAGTAGCTTATGATGACAATCACGACGACGGTGGAAAGGTCTGTGAGAAACGGAGCTAATATAAGTGCTTATGAACATTTTAAAATTCCACTTGAAATCCTGATGAACAGGGAGGTCTTTGTGCTGAGGAGCCGTTTTTTGGAGGTCACTTTCCATCCTCCAGATGTACAGAAGATACACAGGTGAGTGTGTGAACCGTGCCAATCATGTTGCTGCCGTTTCTGCTCACGCACAAAGTCACGTGCCAAGTACAAACCAGCCTAAAGAAGGATATGGGAACTTCCACATATGTTCCAGCCACCAATAATTCTTACTTTCCATGAGACCGAACATAAATGTTTAGAGAATGTACAGTGCAAAGAATCAGGACTTTCCTTTGAAGACAATGCCACTAAATGTTTTGAAGGTTCAGAAACAGAAAATCTGAATAAGCAACAAACATAACTGAACAGTGACAATTCCAACTGAACGCTTAACCATTAATGAAAGTGTTTACAGTTTATTTATAAGACGATACGAAGTGGTTTTGTTTCTCACTGCCGCTTCATGTTACCACTTCTGACTCAGAACAGATGAGACATTGGTTTTGAATTTGAAGCGGAGAATAAACGCATACTTCTCTGTCCATTCATCTTCGAACATTCCGTTTCCGTCACTGAAGGTTTTTACCAAGTCTTCACTTCATTAATCAGGCCAGGGAGAGTAAATAAAATTTAAAAAAAATCTATGAAAGTCATTCCTTTCTCGATGATCTTCCTTCAGCTTAATAATTGATATAAATGTACGTCATTGGCCACAACAGAGAATGTTACAGAAGCTGCAGTGATTAATGTTTAATAAACTCGTGTTGCCGAACTAGCCAGTTCGTTTTTCTCCTATTCTTTAGCGTCCTACGATTTGATCCGCTGAAATAAAAGTAATGGATATATATCTGCTAGTTTTGTTGTATATCGCTGGATGTTTTCTATGTGACTTTTTTTTGTTTTAAATCATCTTTATACCCTAATAGAGAATCAGAAACCATTTTACTGTTTTTTCTCTACATTTTAAGAAGCTGAATAGCAAGGTTGAGAACGTCTGAAATGAAATGTCCTTGTAATGTTTGGGGTGTTTTTATTATTAGCTTCGTTGCCTGGTTGGTGATTGGCTGAACTGGCTGTCTAACATGGGATGAAAATGACTTGAACACTGTCCGTCTTTTGGGACTCTCCATTGACTAGACCTGTGTGTTACAAAAAAAGGTTCTCCACAGTTCCCACTCCTTTTATTTTGGGCACATTTGCTCTGGATTAGTCGTGATCGGTCCATCCGCCTGTCACTGCCGGACTGCGATGTTTTTGTAAATCCAAAAGACAATACTTTCACTAATGTTTTCATCACACGATTCTTTTTTGTTTTTGGATTTGCGCCTCCCTCATATCTTCAGACAGAGGATCTCGGAGATCTTCAGGTCTGCTGATTTTTGGCTGAAGTTCAAAGGTCACCGTGCTGCTCTCTTGCCAGTAGGCGCTTGGCTATGCTATCCCATTCATCTGTTACGATGGGATCGGAGAGTCATCGCTTTCACTAGCAACCAGGGAATTCCTGTCAACATCTTTCACCCTTTGACTCACTGTAGTGGAAATCTACACCACTTCTAACCTCAAATTTTGGCAACTCATTTATTGCTCTGTTACTAATTAAAACTTCTTGTTTAAACCACAGGAAAACTAAAAATAACTTGACTTTATGATGTCTACATGCCAGAGGTTATAATGCTGGGTAAAGCCTACATAAGCTCTCACCAACCACACAGCTGCTGTTGCTTATATCATGAAAGTGCTTTTATCATGACTACACGTACCTGCTTACACGGTATTTTACTAAACTGCTTCCAATCAATTTCTAATTATTATGAAAATTTACAAAAAGATTTCATGGTACACAAAGTATTGACATATTTTATCATACTGATGTCATATCCCCCAGCCCTACGCAAACAAACACACTAATGTTATCCAAAAGATTTATTACTAGTTTTATTCAGACCACATTTTCGCCTTGCTTCTTCTCTTGCAGTTTTCAAGATACTGACCCCAAACCAACTCCTTCATCCCATGTGGTACTGAAAACAATGGAGACTCAGAAACTGATTCTGAAACTCAGAATCAACCTTTTTTTTTTGGCAGAAATGCATCTTTAGTTATATCTATTACCGGAGTTGTCCAGGTCAACAATCATCTCATTTGTGCTAAAGCTCTTGAAGTTCTCATGATAATGGATGATGATTTCGAACGCGGCATAACATTCCTGGTCCTCGACAAGCTCTCGCACCATGAATAACATTATGTTAACTCTCTTAACTTTTCTGTTCTTCTTTCCTGTCTATTTTCCAGCATTCTCCGTCTGACGATATTCTGTATCTCGATAACGCATTATGTCTGATATTAGAGGTTAGACTTCTGATTGTGCCCCATCCTCTGAAAGCCATATGTATAAATACAGAGCAGCTGCAAGCACATCACTTTCAGCATTTTTTAAATTAACTGAACTGCATGTAAGCCCAAAAACAGGTTATCTACCATCAACAAACTTCTGCTGATCCTCCCAGCTCTGCTAAGCAACGTCATAAATACAGATCAGCATTTCCCTAAGCGGCCTTGACCCTACACCGCAATGACATCCTTCTAATCTCCACTATCAAACCTAGATCTTCCTGAAATGTCCTTCATCTCCAACTGTAGATCATATTCACCAGTGTAGCGCTTCTTACCTCAGAGGGAGCATCTTCCCATCCTCTCCATTCCAGCCACCTAATTATTTTGCCATTTGCTTCTGGTTTTATTTTTGTCCATTTTTAAAAACCCTGGTCTCCAGCCACGAGCAACCTAAAACTTCCATTAGCAGCCTTTTCATGGAAAAAATAAATGTTGTAGCATCTCAATAACAATTGTTTCAATCTGGTTTCCATATAATGCACAACCATTTCAATCTGGTTTTCATACACAGAACTGCACAGAAATGGACCTTTTAACCTTTTTACATGTCCTCAAATATTCTCCCGGATTTACGCTGTACAATTTCCAAACAACAGAAAGAACAATAGCACATATTAAAAGAATTCTTTGGTCGAGATTGGTGGTCTTGACATCACATTATCTGTGGCTGATTTAGCAGCCGATGCGCAATTCTGCGTATGAGCTTTGCTACAACACTGTTCTGAAATCCACCAATATGAAGATGGAGTAGGAGGACACCAAAAACCGTCGAAGTTTCCGCAAGTCATCATTTAAAATTCTGACTTGCTAACATCACACTGGTAATATAACGTTACCAGATAAGGGTCGAGGTATACTTAACAATATGCGACTCGTGCACTTGCAAACGCTGCTGCTATCCAAGCAAGTAGTTTAAGGATTCCACCAGGTGGCAGTGCGAGAAATCAGGATGAGAAAACAACATCCGGTTTCACTGTGTTTCAAGCTGAGGGAAGACGTCATGTAACAAAACCTGAACACACCGTCACACCAATTTTTGCTGGTACCGCAACTTGGACACGAGTCGCATTAATTTCAGACGACTTGGTCAGAGAACGTGTCAAAAAAGCCCTGGGAACGCGCGGCAGCCATGATGCGTGCACAGAAGCTTCCAGAGCATCAAGTATATTCCGGCCCCTAGACGTCACAAAGATACTACACAAGATAATAGGCGGAAAAACATGTCCTTATAATCTTGGGGGTTTTTTTTTCCCCTTCAGCTTTGTTCTTCAGGTTTGCATTAATACATTTTCAGATCGCTCTGATTGAGGACATAAGCATGGTAATTTTCAGCCATAACATTAAAGAGGTAGTGAAAGGTAGGACATCCAATTTAAACTGAGAGTGATATCTGAGGCTGAAAATTATTCGAAAAAAGATTTCATTGAAATTTTTTATAAATCCCCACCCAGTCCCAAGTTATGCTCCTAGTAATGCCCTTAGCAACCAAGGGACGAATCTTCAGCACGCTTCAGTAATGTTCGGTAGTGACGTCATTTCAAGAACCATCTTTCTAATCAAAAGTTTTTGTACGTTGTTATCGAAGCTGATTGCTGCTTTTGCCCTGCTAATTCCGCATTCTTTTGGGAATCAAAATGTGCCACGTTGTTGTGTCACAATGTTTTTATTGCATTTGGCAGAACAGTCGTTTGAATGACCAAAATACAGTCAATGAGCAAGATAACTGACACTTTTGCTCAAGCTATAGGAGTTTCAAACCTTCAAGGATGATTGCAAATCCACACTCGTAGGCCACCCGATTGGCACATTTCATTCACATAAGTGCATCCAAGTATGTCTAATTTACACAATATAAATATAATCAATTATATCTTAAATGTAAAGTTGAGTTCGGAATTGACCCTGAGGCCGACTATCAGCTGAAGCTATTGTATTGCTCACCACATCATTCATCACTAGGTGACACCCAAAGTTTATCTGAAGTTTCCAATCTAAACTTTTGAGCCTCATGCCCCCAATTTTCTGAAAATGAGCAGTAAACTTCATGGAAGCTTTGGTTCCTAACATCCTGTCTTGTTTACTGTAACCCTCATTGGCATTTTCAAACAAAACAAATGCTCACTTCACTTCACTTCAAAAGGTCCATTTCATTGCAGGACTTTTAGATCATTTTAAGAAAAACTCTATAGTCTACACTGCGTTCCAAATTATTATGCAAATGATATTTTTCTCTGATATTCCTAAATAGTTGATGCAAGTGACAGTCAGCATAATTTTCGATTCATCAACCATTAGAGATTAATTCGAATGTTACTGAACAAACCTCCCAATGATAACAGTATGGTTTTCAAAAATAAAAAACTTAAAATGCACTGT
>JAQMYM010000009.1:20537405-20568643 GCA_030014255.1 Parauchenoglanis ngamensis
GGCATTCAATTATTTCGTGCTTTTCGACAGCAGAGAGATCCTTTTTCTTTCCCATATTGATTGAGAATGGTGGTCTGCTTAATAATGTGGAACGTCCTTCTTCAGTAGTTGTTCCTTTAATTGGGCTCACCTGGCAAACTAATTATCACAGGTGTCCGAGATTGATTTCAGTGATCCAAAGAAACGTGGTGTATAGTTCCTTTCCCGAATCTTCTGGAGCTTGTTTTCTGAAGGCTAGGATTTGCAGGTGCTCCCTGGAACGCCCTGTTCTCTATCTCCATGTACTCCCTCTTTGTGCTCCCTCTGGAATCACCCTCACAGGGAGATACACGTAGACTAGATTTTATAGGTTTTTAACAGTCTTTCTAGTTTTGTTTTATTTTGCACTGATTGTAATGTAATATGCGTATCGTGGTGATTATGTTGGTGTCGTTAGTGTCTCAAACATGTGGGCGTTAAAGTGATTACTATTGACTTTTATGCTGAAAAACAAATTAAACGCTTGAGAGATTTTTCTGTTTGGCTCTTCATGCAACTGGCCGCTTTCGCAATGTGAAACATTTTGCAATAGCTAAAAAAACTTGAGCATTTGATGTTAGTTTGATGCTAATTAAATCAAGAAAACGTCTTTCTTCCTGCACTAGATGACGTCATTCACGTTTTGACGTCTGTAGATGTAACGCTGACATGACTGATGTCACCATTTACTGAAAAAACCTATTTCCATCACATTTTCCCCATCTCGACTTTACCAACACAAACATTTCCACCACAACAAAGTGCAAAAAAATTAATTTTGTGACATTTAGCTGGGGTTTTTTTTCCACATTTTTGAAATTTACAAAAAAGTGCTGGATTGAAAGATGGCTCCGTGATACTAGCACATGCAGCTGAACCTCACACTTTCTCTGCTTCAGAGGACTTTTCTTGTCGGCTGGCTACTAAAAAACACCAGAGAGAAGTTGTTTTTAGCACCCTGTGTTCTCCTGACCTTCGGTCACACCGCAAACCGAGCTCTCCATCGCGGCTCGTTCCGATGTAAACGCTTTACAACGGACAAGACGAGTTCGTGACAAACTCTGTCCGTTCTGCGCCTCCATGCCTTCATGCTTGAGGCTTGAGATTGCCAAAAATGTGGTGAAATAAGAAAAAGATTATGGTGGAAAAAAGAAAAACAGCCTGAAACCACTGACAAGCTTCATATAAAATAAATGTTCCTGCCAACATTATGAGTGATTGTATATTATATTTAATCAAGCACTTGTCCATTTAATCCAGGGCTTCCGTTCCAGCGGGACGGATCATCTTAATGACCAGTCGTGATGACATTTCTTTACATGTTAAAACAAAAGGACAGACTGCCACATCCGAAGATCATCATTTTCTCCTTCCTGGCTCACTGTGTCTCTTCAACAACACACGTTTGAGTATAACGCTGCAACAAAATGCTTGTCGCTGCGCCTTAACACGAAAAGTCACAGAACGTTCATTTCAAACACAGAACCGACCATGAACTGGCTCGCACGTTGTAATCTTGAGTGATTAACCATACGCACATGATTGCCACAGAAATCATTAAATCATGGCCAGGGATCCAAAAGAACAGAAACGGGGGCGGTGGGGGGGGGGGGGGGTGTGCAAGTGAGTTAAGTGTTTTCAGATGGTAGCTTTTGAGACGTTAAACGTGAGCATGTGGGGCTTCTTCGCCTGTCAAAGCCTCCGGAATCTCACGTCGTCGTCACGGGGCTGATGGGAAACGCACACGGATGGCTGGCCTGCTTTGATACGCCAGCACCACCCGTCCCCTCCCCCTCATCTCACACTCTTCTTGCTTCCTGACATCACTCATTCCACCGAAAACACAACACCGGATCCTCGGTGAACGCAGCGATCAGCAGGAGGCGAGAGAAAGAGTGTGTCAAGACGCGACGCAAAGTGTGATATGATATGCAGGGTTCAAGTCAAAACCTTTTTTTTTGCTTGCCGTGTTTGGTTGGGGTGTCCATCTACAAAACTCTGCCATGGTGATGAGTTAATCTCCTCACATGAGGAAATGCTTTCGGAAAGAAAACACGGCATAATGGCGTGCAGGATCGATAATTACCAAGTCACAGCACAAATGTGTTCGTCTTTAAAGTCCATGTGTGCTGCTGAATTTTTAATTCTGATTGGTCGGTCAGGAAGATTCATCTTTAATAACTGCAGCTCTACCAGCAGAACAGATTTATATGAATGTGCTCGTCTTAATACGTTATTGTTTCTACGATAACGGCTCATTTACAGGGCCTTCAAAAAAAATCATCGACATGGTCAGATCATATTGATGAATTTTAACACAGTGAAAAAAAGTCATGCTGGTCAAGGACCGACTGTTTATAGCGGATAGCTTGGTTCACGGACGTCCTCATACATTAAACGCAGCTACAAGTGTCCTTATTTAAGGAATTAGAAATTGCAATCCTTGGCAAATTGCCATGGCATAAGAGGACCAAAGACAATATTGAAAAATTGGGAACATTTTCAACTTTGGTATATTAACAGTAATTGTTAATATTTGTAACTTGTTAATTTTTCTGTAACAGCACAAGTCAATGTTTTAGTCTTTATGTAAATATCAGACTGCATATATTACAGCAGAGGTTGTCTTTTACGATTTCACTCCCCTCACGCACCCCAAAAGCAGAAGTGCCAAAAATAAGTACATAAATAATGCATTTTATTACTCACCACAACTAAATCCCCAAATTAAAAACCCAGAGCACCAGGTTGCTGTATGTACACGACGTTTTTCTCTCTCAGGAGGCGGTGTGAAATCCAAATAAACATACCGAGTGGGGTTCAGGATTATTTATAAACTTGACTGCGTGGCTAATTTCTGGGTTTCAATATTTATATTTAATAAAATACCCAAAAACAAGCTTTAGGGGAGATGTTTATTGATGGAAGCATTTGTTTTTACTTTTTAAAGAAATCCTATTGGAGCCCTTAACTATCAACAACCCTGAAGACATTGGAGATTTGTCTTACACACTCATGTGGAATGTGAATATCAAAGAGGCATGTAAACAGACTGACTAAAGAAAAGGTTTACTGTGTTACATTGCTGTTTATGTTTACAGTCAGGGTGGCCATTATTAAAGTCCCGCCCACAGCAGCAGGACTCCGGTAAGCTAAACATTAGATATTAAACAGTTCTTTCTAAATAGAGTAGACCTTTACCTATTGGCCTCAAGCCTATATTTATTTCCACCCACATTCATGGAAAAAGCAGACCAAGTTAGATGCTAGAATGAGCTAAAAACAGACGTGTATGTGCAGGAATGGGACTGAGTGCACTTTCCCAACCATTAGTCCATTTTTTGTAGATATGAAAAACAATTAAATAATTATATAAAGAGCTACTTTACAGTGTTTTTGCACATCACATCCAGCACTTAATTTCTCCATGGCAGTTACTAAGCATAGATGAAAAAACGCTAAACGTTTGTGTTACTGAACTCGTCTTCCATGAGCTTCCTATCTGGCTGCCTGCTTCGGCTACATGAAAGAAAACACCTCTTGCTCGCACGAATCCTGTATAACGTGTTGATATCTGTTTACATCCCTGGAGTATACGTGACAAGCTTCCCTTGTGTTGTGTTTCACTTCAGGTTCAACCAAAGGTGACCTCTGACTCACCAAACAAATGACCAGGCATCGTTTTGGGGCAATGTGTCCCACCAGCTGTCTCTGGTAAACATGGTTTCCAGTCCGCTGCAGCCTGTGTGTGTGTGTGTGTGTGTGTGTGTGTGTGTGTGTGTGTGTGATTCATTATGCCAGACTCAAAAATCTGACTAGTAATGTTTCACACATCTGCTGATGTGTTTATCTACATCTGTGTTAAATATATGAAACAATTACACAGCCTTTAAACTACTGAAGCAAAAAAAGGTGATTTTGATTCTTAGAATTATAAACATGTTCTTAGATACATTTCCTTTAGGTTTGCTATAGATCATTAGTCAATAGTTCATTAGTCAATTACTAATCGACTCGGTTTCATTTAATTTTTATCAGTTGAGAACTAGAGAGAGAAAGCGGTATAAATCAGAATGTTTTATTTATAAACTTTTTTCCTAGAGAAAATAGTGATTAATCCTGAATTTTAAATTATATTTCATGTTTATTCGTGGTCATGACATTTTCAGGTTTACGATATCAAATATTTTGCTTAAAATGGTACAATTTTTTTTAAACTTTTTTTCATTTAAAAGGAAGCAAACGTGAATACTTCAGATTTGCACAACAGTAAGGAAAAATTGTACATGATGCTGCCATCACCGTGTTTCCCACAGCGTCACAGTTACATGCATAAATCCAGTAAATAATGGGCGAATCCAGGTATCCAGCCCTCGGAAAAGGTTTTCTTGCTGAGGTGAATGTTTACGACATTACATTTAAAGGGATAGTGCAAAAAAAGGGCATTCAGGTAAAAAGCTTTATAGCAACAATTTGTTTTTCTGGGAAATAATACTTTTTGTACCATTGTAACAAACTATTTGACAGTACAATTACAAAAACAAGTCTAAAACCCAAAGTGTAAACCGCTTACCTCCCAGTTCTTTGACGTTTAAGATTGCGTTCTGGAACGGCACTGCTTTAATGCTAAAACCTGCAAATCAAATCATCACACATTCAAAAATCTAATCACACAGATTCTTTTCCAATACGAGATCTAGTACAATTCCTAGGAAATGATCATTACTGAGGAAAAGATGATGGCATTACTGGGATATAATAAAAACGAATAAGGCATTTCGAAAAATCTGAGTGATTCTGAAATGAAAATTATGACAAAGAAATTCAAGAGTTTGTAAATTTGGTGGAAATGAAAATTCTACCAAATCCAATTACAAATCTGTGTAACAATATATTATATGCTAGATGTGACCACATACATAGCTGCAAAACACTGGCTTTAATCATGTCTCAAAAAACTAAATTCGGGCCAATACGTCAAAAATATCAGATCACCATATATATAGTTAACAATCTGCCAGATATATAGTTTACTAACAAACTGCTACTGCTAACAAGGTTGCCTGGTCAGATTAAAATTCATACACCTACATCTCAAAAACTGAAGGAAAAGATCCAAGAACACTAGCCCAAAAAAAACATCATTGGAAAAATTACAAACTTAATTTTTTAAAGTATCTGTGCTAGAAACAAGTTCACTGTGGTGCACACACATTTCTGATTTGTTTCAAAAGCAATACAATATTGCTTTAAAAAAAACGCAAACCTGGCAACCATTAAAGTCTTCCCACTTACACTTAACCACTTCCTGTTAAAATGTCTGCTTAAATGTTCATATGTCTAGGATGGTGGTTTGATCTGTGATGTGTGTGTGTGTGTGCGTGTGTGCGTGCGCATGTGTTGACCTGTGGTAGGTACGATAGCGTCTGTGGCTTCGCTGCACAGTCTGGAGAGCAGGCTGGTCTTGCCGGAGCCTGTCAATCCGATACACACTACATCATACTCCGGTCTGGGAGGGGGCGGACCTTTACAGCACAGAGTTCTGAAACACTGAGAGAGAGAGAGAGAGAGAGAGAGAGAGAGAGAGAGAGAGAGAGAGAGCAGAAAGAAGACACGAAAGAAAAGAAAATTAATGGTAAGATGTTCAGTCCGACAGAGCAGTTCATCTTCAAACTAAACTTCAGCAGGTGGAACTGAGCTGTGGGGGGCATCCAAAGTGTTTGTGTATGTATAAGACTGAAAAAAATAATAAGAAAGGAATAGAAAAGAAAAAAAGACAGACCGAGAAATTGTCAACAAAGTAGAAAAAGATTGAGAAATTGTCAACTATGTAAAGAAAAAAAGATTTAGTAATATTCACAAAATAACAAGAAAAAAAGAAAAACAAAAAGATTCTGTAACTATCAAGAAGGAAGGAAAAAAAACAGAAAAACAAATTTAATTATTGTGCATGCAACCAAATATTGTAATAACTTTCCTGGAAGTAACACACCATAAGAGAGAGAGAAAATATTTCTAAAATATTTTTTATATTTTTAGATATGTTGTCATGTTTATCTAAAAGTTTGCAGCTGCTCTTCTTTGATCTCTCTTTTCTCTGAAACATGTCCAGATCGCTGTTATTTCATGTTGTCTGTGTGGTACATCAGCACAGTGTTTACTGGTGTGACTAAACAAGTACGGTACCAGATCAATACCCCATACATGATACCTGATACCCCTCATATGTTACCTGATACCCTGTACCTGATACCCCACACTCGATACCCGATACCCCAGGCCTTATACTTGAAATTCCACAACTTATACCCGATACCCTATACCTGATACTCGATTCCCAGACCTGAGCACATGCCTTCAAAAAAACACCACATCCCAGGATTTAGTTGCCTCATATCAGTTACCACAATCACAGCGCGAGAAGCAAAAATGCTCCACTGAACTCTGAACATGCCCACAGCTGTCAGAGCTCCGAGACTGAACGTCATGACGATGCAAAATATTTAAAGAACTGCTGCTTTAATGCTGTTTCTTATCCATTAATATGGCACCAATAAGGCAGATCAAACACTACACAGCAGAAACGAAGATCAAAGCTCACAAAGAACCTGCTATTGAAGTGCGTCAGTGTGTGTGAGAGCGTGTGTGTGTGAGAGCGTGTTGATACAGAGGTCACCGACCAGGCTGAGACCGAAAACACAGATTTATCATGACTGCGCCTCTTTCCTGTAAGAGATGTGTGTTTGTAAATGATATGGAGAACTGAGTTAGAAAACACTCACTCTGTTTGATATGAGCAGACACGACAGAGAGAGAGAGAGAGAGAGAGAGAGAGAGAGAGAGAGAGAGAGAGAGAGACACAACTTTCTTTGGTAAAAATAATCACTCTATCAGCACTGGTAGAAATGAATGACATTAAAGTGATGTTACTGACTCTTCCTGATAAAGACAGTGTAGCTTCTAAACATAACCACGCTTACTGCTAATGAGAATCTACTGTAGAGCAAGACACCCCCCCCAAGGGGCAAGGCATATACACCCTGGAGAAAGACAAGTACAGAATTAGAAGTCAAAAATATTTTCATCATTTTCCCCATAAATGATAAACTATCAAACTGAAACAATATTATCTCTGAATATACAGTACATCTAAGCTTATCTTACTGGTGTCCACAAAACTGTGAGACTGCTCTGTAAGACCACCTTCATTCTAATGCTTCTGCCATTTCTACCAAAATAGAGAGATAGAAAGAAAAAAAACTGTAATAATTGCTAAAAAATATAGTAAGATGGAAAAATGAAAGAAACAAAGAAAGATCCTGTAATTTTCAAAAATTGAAGAAAGAAAAAGATATAGCAAAATATAGCAAAACAAATGAAGAATAAAACATTTAGTAAAAACCAAAGTAAGGAAAGAAAGAAAAGAAATTGTGTAATTGTCAAAAATTAAAGAAAGAAGGCGTTAGACTTTGTCAATGATACAGAAAAAAAGAAAAATACAGAATTTCAGTTTTGCTTTCAGGGCCATGTTATTCATTATCACAGCGGCAAAAGTCAAAAATAAAATTTTTTTTAAAAATGATGAGAAAAATTGTTAATTGTCAAAAAAAAAGAAAAAAAGATTTAGTAAATGAAGTACGAAAGAAACAAAAAGAAAGAAAAAATATTCAGAAAATATTCAGTCAGAAAAAAAGAAAAGCAGTAATTGTCAACAATGTAGAAAAAAACAAAAACAAAAGTAAGAAAGATTTTGCCAAAAATGCAAAAAGGAAAAAAACACAAAAAAAAAAGACACCGTAATTATCAAAAATGAACAAAGAAAAAATTTCACGAAAGAAGAATAGTAATTTACAAAAATAATCTACAGTTGTCAAAAATTAATTAAATTATTATTTTTTTAATTCAGTAATAATTTATAAATGTAAAAAAAGCAGGAAAGAGAGAAGAACAGAATTCCGGGTAAGTGTCATCACAGGGCCATGTGGGAATCTGACGGTGAGTGACCGCGCTCGCTAGGTGTTTGGGTTTTAGGATAAGGTCTGAGGCTGAGGGCTGCTGTAGGATCCAGCTATAGGATCCAGCTGTTAGGATAAATGTGAACATGCTAATCTATGCTAATGGCACACAGACGCTTTATTTATTGACTTGTGATATTAAATAACTCGATTTGATCACAGGAAACTGAGGAAAGTGAATAAAGTCAAACTAAAAGGATCATCTAATCTTATTGGTTATTACCAGTGAGCTTTATAACAAACATCTCACTTTGGTGTTGATAAAAATATTAATATTGTTCAATCATAAACAGACCACACACTAACATCATGATTAATGATGCAGGCAAATGAACACACACACACACACGAACACACACACGAACACACACACGAACACACACACGAACACACACACGAACACACACACGAACACACACACCTTAATGTGAGGAAGTACGATATGAAGTCATGTACAGGACGATGCTGCCCTCTACTGGCTGTATGAAGTAACGCCTGACAGTAGTGAGAGAGAGACAGACATGCACAACATTATATACAGCGTTAACTTTATAATTAACTATAAACACACAGGGGCTTGTGGGTAATAATTATGGATTCTGATTGGTAAGAAGGTATTGATTAATTAACAACAGCAGCATTGATATTAATGCATTATCATTTCTACAGTAACAGCTCATTCACAGGGACTCCTGCAGTGGACACTCCATATAAACAGAGAGATAAAAAAAGAAAGATATAATTGCATGTCAAAAGAAAAAAAAACAGACAAAGAAAAAGGATTTTTCTTTGTATAAGTATTTTGTACTTGATTTGTCTAAGTCAAAAAAGTAAGAAAGAAAAACTCTGCACATGTCCAAAGAAAGAAAAAGAAAAGAATTATATATATACACAGATAGATATATAGATATACACACATCTGTAGAAAAAAAGCTTCAGTATGTCAAAGTACATAAGAAAGAAAGAAAAAAGAAAGAAAAAATCATGTGAAAAGGATTCTCTACATGTCAAAAAAAAAAGAAAAAAAAGACTAAGAAAAGGTTCTGTACAAGTCAAAAGAAGGAAGAAAGAAAGCAAGAAAGAAAAAATGAAATATTCTGTGTGTCCAAAGAAAGAAAGAATAATATAATGTATATAACAAAAGAAAGAGAGATTCCATATGCCAAAAGAAAAAGAATAAATATGACAAGTTGAAGAAACTTTAAGAACCCTGAAACAGGAATCTTTTTCTGTACCACAGGAACTATGTTTCAGGAATGAGGAACTTTCTCAGGACGTGTAAATGAAAGAGTGAGGCAGAATAAAGAGTGAAACAGACATGAATGCATTACTGAACTGATTCACTTGTAACCAAATATTTTAAAAACATCAACAGGTGGCGCCAAAGATCAGATTTTATTTCTGCCCCTGAACTCCAACTGCAGCCACAATGCTGTACATGTTACTGTGTTAAACACCACCACGCTTTACATTGTTTATCATCTGAATGAGCCATTACTATGGAAACGATACCATATTAGAACCAGCACTTTAATATAAACCTGTCCATGTTACAGCCAGAAGAGTTACATAATACACTCCTTCTGACCAATCAGATGGGGGAATTTAACCACACTGTGGTGTAATACTGATTCATTTAGATGTATGCACACCCCAGGAGCCCCACTTCCTGTTTCTTTGAGAACTCATGTTGTGAGAACTTGTTTCTCCACCCAAACAAACACTAAAAGAGCAGTTTTTGGTTATTTTTACCCAAAATATTTTGGTGGTATTTCTAATCAATAAAACTAGATGCTATATAGAAATTGGTTAAGTCAGAGGACACAATGTTATGACATGACAACTGTCAATCATTCCAGAGCAATCGTACATCGACTGGTTTAACCCCATCTCCCGTGTTTATTAAGGGGGGAAAAATGAAAATTGCTCTTTTGGCATGTTCTTGCATCCGTTGTCAAAATGTGAAGTTCCTACACAAAATATGGAAAAGTTAGCAGGACTGAAAGGGTGATTTATACATTTCATTTTTGCTATATTCTGTCTCATTCCACTCCACTCCAACTTCCTGTCCAACAGTCTGAACACCTCTGGATTAATTCATGATGATTACATAATAACAACAACAACAACAACTCAAAACATAATATTTTTGGAAGAGTGTTTCGAATTTTTTTCATTAATTAAACCACCCTTTCAAAATGAAGAGAAGAAAAATCAGTATTGGGGAAAAAGCACCTTGGTGGAGAAACTGAGGAAACTTTGGTATTACTGAAGACGTCACCTGATGCATCTTCATGTTCACTGGGATAGCATTAAACACGCACACTCGCACACTCGCACACTCGCACACTCGCACACTCGCACACTCGCACACTCGCACACTCGCACACTCGCACACTCGCATGCCTGTATTCACAAGCACGGCCTTCAGGGAGAGCTAAATAGCATGGGTGGGATGATAAGGACACGACATTGAGATAGGAGGACATGCTCTCTCCGTTAGAGATGTTAGCGAAGACTAGACCTGAGGAACTGCTCTGAATCTTACACAGCCAGAGGACATGCAGTGCGTGAGTGGGAGACTCTAAATAAAGAAAGAAAAAAAGAAATATAGAAAGAGACTGTGTAACATCAACAGAAAAAAAATTAAAAAGAAATGTAATCAATGTAGAAAGAAATATTTAATATCAAGAATGTAGAAAAAAGGAGTTGAAAGAAAGATTGAGTAATACCAAGAATGCAGAAAAAGGAGAAAAAAAGAAAGAAAGACATCTTTACATGTACACCAGCCCCCCACAGACTTGCGTTCTTGTCCTTAGAGAAGGACAATATGGCGACTTTATTTATATTTGCTGTAATATCGTGACTAAAATCGAATATAAATTTCTCTACTCTAAAAGTTAAACTAATTTTATATCTAAAATATTTCAGAAATCAAACAATATTAAAACATTAAACATGTTTATTATAAAATAAATTCTAAAATTATTTTAAAACTACAGATTTGTTTTTACAGATTTCACCTCATTTTAAATATTATGTTGTAGACATTTTTTATTAAAACAAATTCATGCAGTGATGCAATTTCTCCATCAGTTTTTTTAAATCAGAAAAAAAATCTTTAAATATGAAAATATAATATTTCGTGACAAACGCCATCCAGCCCCAATCGTTATTAAAAAAACCCACTAACATACAGGGCTGTGGCTGGGTTTTATTTTTACCCCCACCCTCGCTCTTAAATAGCGTGACCAAAACATCAGCATGAAAGGAAGGAATTTGATAAGAAGGATAAGGATGGAGTATGCTTGACCTGGAAATGTGCTTTCCTTAAATTTAAAAAAAAAGAAAGAAAAGAAAAGAAATGCATGTCTGTCAGATTGCTTCCCTGCCATAACATCGGAAACAGGGTTTGTTTAGTTTTTTTTTTTTATTTTAAGACGGAAAAAGGAAAAGATTTGTCTGGTGAAAAGGATGGCATGACATTTATAATTTCTTACTGAATAAATTAAAAGTCATCATGTCTGATATTTTCATGTTGATCAGATTCACTGTGAGCCTTTAATCAAATATAAAGTTTTTTTTTTTTACTACAATAGTGTTAGTGTGTCACTTATTTATAGAAGCCTAAATATACTTTCGGATACTAATCCTGGCTCTCGCTCAGCCTTTATTTGGCAACCAGAACTCATTTCCTTCATTCTGAATGCTCGACTTGACACTTCAGAGAATTGTTTCATCTTCCTGAATCCAAACAACTAAATATGGATCGGATTCTACAAAACTCAAATTCAAAGTCAATGAAATACAACAGTTTAAGCACAAACTGTGACTTTCTGCATCTGTGCCAAAAGCGCAGTCCATAAGCCCCTAATATCACTCATGCTTGGACATTCTGCACTTTTATGCCATTTTTAAGACCCAATAAGAAAAAAGTGACCTTCCGTGATGCCTTCTGTGCACCTACACAAAGACAAAATAAGTTTGGGAATAAACTTTCTGTAGATATTGAATCCTAAACATGGCTTCCCAGATATTTGTTAATTAGAACATTCAATGTGTTGTTGGGAATACTTCACTTACTTTGCTTTTAGATCACAAACAGCAAGTATAAATAAAGAATGAACAAAATGTGAGAGATGCAGCTACAACCCTACCTGAACCATCACGGAGTAGCACACTGGGAAGCATCAAGGACCATAGGAACACCGTGTTCTACACGAGTACGTGAAGCGGAGCCGCAATTTCAGTGACGGTGGTGAGCAATGTAAGATTTTATTATTATGCAAATTAGGTGTGATGCTGTAAATTTTTGCAAATCCAAACAATTGTCTCAAATAGTTCCTCTTACTATTCGAAAGTAAAGCCTCTTTAGACAGCTTGGACCATACATTACCACGAAAACACACTTAAACGTAAGCATTCTGACACATACTAAAATGTCTACACATCATAATCTGTGATTTTTTTTTTTTGCGCATTTCAACCGCTTACAGAGTGAGGAAGGTGTTGTGTTATTGGCATTGGTGGGCATTTCCACTGAGAGCTGGGACGATGGCCAGCACCAGACTGGTTCAAAAGAAACAACAGGAAGGTCCTGAAACGGTGACTGACGGCCCAAAGCAGGGATTTGTAGGAAGCCTCGACTCCCTTAACACACAAAAGACAATGTTCACACTAAAGAATGAACAGATTCCATTCATTCGCACAGCGCGAGCAGGAAAGGTGGTGATTATCGCTGCCTGTGTGCCATCCAGGACGGCATCATGTGCCAAGTTTACAGGCTGAGACTGAAATCGCCATCGTGCCTCAGAGACAAACACTGCTGTCGGACTGCGATGCAGACAGAAAATAACAGCGACAGAGCAAACACTCAAACGGTCACACTGCCAAACGTACAGAAAAGCACAGAGGCTGTGGGGTGTACATGCAAACACTGAGATTTCACTATCCGAACACACCCAATGTTAAACTGGACACCATTTTCAACCCATTATCACATATTTCTCTACAGTCTCTATGCTTCATAGTTTCCCTAAAAACACTCCGTGTCATGCTGTTACAAGAAAACAATCAGTGATGGGATGGATGAGCACCAAATCAAATCGATACCTACTGACCAATCAGAATCCTGAATCCAACAGCACAAAGTGCTACAATAGATTAAAGACCATTATGAAATAATCCTGTAAGAATAAGGCTTTCAGGTCACGCAAGATTAAGAGTGGAATAATCCCCTTGTGGATGATGATGGAACAAAACGACAGAAGGTCTCGGTAAATCTGTTCTAAACAAACTCTGTGCTGAAGAACACACAATCCGGCAACACAACATTTCGGGATGCGGATGGGGAAGGCTGTAAATGTTAAACGCCTGCTCCGAGGCAGAGGACGGTCAGGAGAATTTGCAGCAAATTAACACTGCAGCAGGATGCAAGACTAGAGCTGGGGAAAGCCCACCGCTCTCGCTCTCCATGCCTCGATGCATGTGGTGGTGCTGAGGTTTACTTTAGTAGGCACTGGAACCAGTTTGGTCCTCCACAGCATCTCCGTAGCATCCAGTAAAGAGCTCATTCTGAGAAATGTCTGTATCCTACTCGTACTCCTGAGTGTGTACAAATTTATGCACAAGAAGCCTAAGTAATCTTAAAGCTTGACTTGACCGACTTCGAATCACATGATCTGCATGGATTACTGGACTTTTAAATCTGGAGTATACTGTTGAGTTTAAACTGCTTATTTTTATTACGTTTACAGTGTTTCCAAGTGTCAAAATAACTTCCACTTCTGATTTTCAGCCTTTACTCTGATTGTTCATTTCAGGCTCCCATCTGTCTGTGCACTTTACCTTATATGGAGTTTTGTATGAATCACTAAATGCAAATGAGCTGTCAGAAAAGCACTTTGCAGTTCAACAACATACACAAGTATAAGTGAGTGGAACAAGTACGAAGAAGAACAGCATTTCTGAAACTTGAATAACAATTTCAACAAGTTGAAAAGTGACGTAAACTTGTCACTAGTCACTAACGAGTCTAGTCCTTCTTCTTACACATGTGCATGCTCGAAATACACGAGATTAATAACTTTTAAAAAGACTTCAAACAGGAAGACAGCTATTGAAGAAAAACTATTTTAGATATCTGACCTTGCTGGGACCTGAAAGAAACCCCACTGAGCATCTCTGGGATGAACTGGATGAGCTGAATGAACACAAATCTTCACAGCCACATGCCAAAATCCAGTGTAAAGCTTTCCCAGAAGAGTGGAGCGCATTAGAACTGCAAAGGGGAATAAATCTGGAATGGGATGTTCTACAGGCTCATATGGGTGTGATGCTCAGAAGTACACAAACTTTTGGCTGTATGGTGCATCGTATGGTGGATGTAGTAGTGCTTTTGTATAAACTTACTTCTGAACTTCTGTTGAATCTGAAGTAAATTAAAAGTTAAAATGCTATCTCTGTTTTATAACTTCCTGTTTTTAACCAGCTCTTGGGTTGTAAAATTACCTGAGACTGTTTGAATTCAAAATGTATTTTAACAGCCCTAAATCAGACCATGTCTTAAAATTTTTTTTTTACTCATTTTCCATCGTAACAATACGTCGACTGACGAACACGGCTAACAATTGTGCCGGGAGTCGGCTTGTCACCGTGAGACCCAATAAATCCTGTCATCTGGGAGCTCATAGAGGTAGCGGAAGTGGCTCTTTTGTTTTCCTAATTCGTGACCTATTCCCACCCTGTTCCCACCTTTCACAACAGAGGCCATTTTTTGAACGACATCCTGTTTGGGCGCTTAGATGATCCCGGTTTCCCAGCATGCCCTTGGTCGAGTTGGCCAAGGTCATAGGGAGCGCTGTCCAATCCAAACTCCTCCACCACCACCCTGACTGAGACCTGACGGCTATATCCTGCTTTTTCAAAGCACGGAAGTGGAGCGCGTGTGGAATAACGTGGTTCCAACTTGAGCTAGTCTCCCTTTTTTTTTTTTTAGCCTGAAGAGATGTGGACCTACATCAGATTATAAATAGACCTGCAACTATTCATGCAATTTTATACCACGGTGCTTATGAATTCTGTGTTCTGATTGGACAGAATTTAACGCTTTATCGTAACTGAGAACTGGAACTAGCTTTTTCCTTTTTTTTTTTTTTTTAGCAACTACAAGTGGATAATATAACAACAAAAATTATAATCTGTGCCAAACTGCTGCAGAAGTTGTGGAAGTGCTGTTATAGGAAAATAATCAACTTCTGAGTAACTCTGCTTTCTCCCACCACCCCAGTGCCGATTATTTTCCTCCAACAGCACGATTCATCACTAGCAATCCACCCAATTTCCAAAACAAACTGACTCCACCCAATGTTTGTTTTTTGTTTGTTTTTAAATAAACTAGTAAAGCTTTTGAATGTTGTTGGAAATCTAGCCTCAGGTTAAATGTTGTGTCAGGATTTCTAAAGCCGCTGGTCTCAAAAATCTCCAGGCCTTATTTCTATTGCTCCCAGGCCAATTTTTACCACCCGGGACCAATTTCTACCTTACCTAGGCCTATTTATACTGTCCCAGGGCAAGTTTACCATCCCAGACCAATTTTTCACTGCATCAGACCGATTTCTACCATCTTCAGGGTTATCTCTACTGCCCCCAGGCAGGTTTCCAATTTTACTGTCCCATATCAATTTTTACCACATCAGACCAGCCTCTACTGATCCCAGGCCAAATTTCACCACCACCTCCGGACCAATTTTACCATCACAGGCCAATTTTGCCATCCCCAGGATTTCAGGGCACCAATAGTTTCAGGCTCTGCAAAACAGAAAATGCCCCATTCTGCCATTGAAAAGAAAATGAAAAAAATTATGGAGCTGTGAAATTAATAATTTGATCTCAGCCACTAGGAACTGATTAACCAAACAACAGGTTGGTCCTAGCATTAACACAAACACTGCGTAATATACTGCGTCACTGTGATTGCTTGAGTTGCATTTAATGCACTGGTTCAGGTTTTTTTGAAGGGTCTTTCCAACACAGATTCATCTTTCCTGACTTCTGAGCCAAGTTGTCTAAATAAAACCTTAAATCCCAAGACTCTGAGCCTCTATTAGAGAGATCGAGCTGATTACGTGGCTTTTTAAGCACACCATTAGCGCTAAGAGCAGCTCACGAAGCTCACACAGGGCACTAATGACCCACATTACCCCCGGGCTCTCAGCAGCTACTACAGAGCTGCTCGAGCAGAACGTCCTGCACTCGCCACCCACCGAGCACCTCGACCCACACGCCAAATAAAAAGGCACCGCAAAACGATGGATCCGAGGACAAACAACACACACAAAAGGAGAACTGGTTTTGGAACTGGCACGACGTTCACTGGTGTTTATTTGATTTTATCAGCAGGAGGTTTAGAGGTTGGCGGTCACCTCCTGACAAAACATTACGCTGATAAAATTTTAAAAAAGATGTACATAATCCATGAAGAGTGAACAACAATTATAAAATCTATTTTTACTTAAATACAGGGCTGGGTGATATGAGGAGGATGCAATATTGTCATAAATGATCACAATATGCTCTTCTGATGCATCATAGAGACCATGATATCTTTTCAGCAATTTAAAAAAAAAAAATTTCAAAACTGGAAGCAGCTGATTTGAAGTTATTTCCCCCCCCAAATTATTCCCTTTGCACTACTTTTATATATATTTATTTTTTTAATATATCAAATTTAAATAAAATTATTCTTGCAGGCATTCAATATAGCATCAAAAAGGTTTCAACACTACTGTTTTGCTGGAAGTTTCTTCAGGGGAAAAATAAAACGCTTTATCCTAATACATATCATGTACTTTATAAATTTCTTTGAAAATAGCAACAAGATATTTTCATAAACTCGCCAGTTGCTTTTAATTTCGTGGAAGATGTTTACTGCTCCATGAGAAAATATGGATGAAAATTAATTAAGGTGTGGAGAAAAGGGGATTTTCTGTTATTCCAGCTGTGTGGAGATTTGCAGAACAATGTCTAGTAAGTCTCATTATTAACAAGTGGAATAAGTGGCTCACTTCTATGCAAATACATACATTTAATAATGTATAATAATTATAAGAAGAAGAAGGAGGAAAAAAAGCGCCAAGTCTTCCATCAGCTGAGGTGTTTGTTTACGGCTTACAGCTCTGCGCAGCTAGACCTGCTCATCCTCCGTTCGTAAGCTGCAATTTCTTTGTCATAATTGAATGATGAGTTTCGACATCATTTATGGCTTTGTGTTGGCTCACTTTCTTAATGTCAAAAATGTAAAATGTTCTCAATGCTCTTCATGAGGATGTGTTTTTTTTTAATCGAGACTCCAGAGCTCTTCTATAAGTTTAAATCTATCAATTTAAACTCCACAGTACATTCCAGATATAAAAGTGCAGTAATCCACGCAGATTACATGATTTGAAGTTGATCAAGTCGAGGTTGACTTAGCATTAGTTACGCAAACCAATGAGCGTGAATAGGATACAAATATTTTTTCATAAAATTACTTAGGGCCCTATGAAATCTGTTTTGTTTTTCATATTCCATTTTTTCCATTTTTATTCGTCTGAATTCTGTGTTTTACACTATAATCATATTTATTCACCTAAAATGTATCTAATTATGGAGTGGATGGGGAAAAAAGAACAATGCAACAGGAAACAAAATCTCACATTTAATGACTGTTATTCAACTTGAACAAAGTGCTGGGGTTCAGCAGAACATTTACTGCTTTGGTAAAACATTTAACTGTAAACAACAAAAAACATTCATTTTTCATGCAAAACAAACATTGGGAACACCTGCCATACAAAAAAAGTTGCGCACACTTGCATAATGCACTGGAACTACGTTCATTTTTAATTCTTCCATCTTTCACAGACATCACCATTGAAATTCATGATTGTCAGCCTCTCTGACATATCTCTGATATTTTTTTTCCCTTGAAGCTTGTCGCACAGCCTCCACATGCTGCCCGAACACACGGGGGAAGTGGATTTGACGTAGGCTACTCTCGTGTTCTGGCAGCGCTCCTCCCTGTTTACAGTGCTTGACCAAAAACGGACGTAGCTTTTTCATTTTTTCTAAAGGAATGTCTGACTCGGCACACAGAGCAACAAAAGTTTCAGCTGATTTGTTTGCATGACAAAGACTTTGCTGGAGTGAGCGGCTCGCGCTAGCTTGCTTCTTGTCTCTGTTTCTGATGGGAGTCTTTGACTGTAAGTGGTCTTTGACTCGTATGTGTTCTTGCGGGTCCTGTCTATCGTGTGCTGGCAAAACTTACAAAAGAGTTGTTCTCCCGATTCATAAAAATCGTTTGGGTATTGTTCTGCTCGAAACGTAGCACTAAGAGTCGAATTCCGTAATTGTTTTGAGGACTTTGGTGTTTCAGCGAGCCTCTTCGCCATAGCTGAACATACAGAAGGTTGCAGCGGCCAAAATTCATTAGAAAGCATTCCTTTGCGATATCAGCGAATTATATGACATTCTGCGTTTTACAACGGATTCCATTTTATTTGTTGAATTCCGCAATTCCGTCCGCATTTTCCACATCGCGGAGATTTCAGGGCCCTAATTACAACTTTGGTGCAACCCAAATTTTTTTGGGTAAACAGTCAAATGAAAGTTTTATGAATAAATCCCAGTGTATCCATTGTGATAAAGAGGATAAGAGGACGTGATTCAAAGGAAACAGAAAATTTAAATAACAAAGCAAGATTATTATAGTTATTCCAAAGAACTGAAGCATGACTCAGACAGCAAAATGCTGCAATGATCTATCCAAGTGTAGAAAGCAGACTTGGACTTGGTTCATCGTTCTGGAGAAACTTGTGTTAGAAAACAGGAAGCGAGTCGAGTCTGATTTTTCATTTGTTTGTGATCCAACTGATGAACTTGGAGATTTTTTTTCCATTATTATTATTATTATTATATCATCAACTTTTTATACTTAAGTGTTTGTTTACCTGATCAGAAAAACATATTTAACATTACCGTACACATTCCACTTAATGATAAACCTGTTATTTGAATTGTTTGAATAAGATTAAGCAAAATTTATTTTACATTTAAAGGCAGTCAGGAATATACCTCTGTACTCGTCACACTGCAGCAGAAAGTACGATTAAACAGCACATTGAACATTAGGAGTCGGAGAAATCAAGGCCGTACCACGGAGTCAACACTGGAGGGGACCAAAACTGCCAGGGGGTCTATGGGAATCCCAAACATTTATCCCTTAGCTAGATCAAATTAACCATGAATAAAGCTTATGGAAACCTGTCAACATGTTAGCTGTCCATAATAATACAATCCATGCTAAACATGTAGCATTAAACCCACACGACTAGCAGTGTGAAGGAAACTCGGAGCGTCTGAGAAAACAGAAAACAGAAGTCATCTCATTGCCAACGACGCAGGCCGAGGCTTATAATCCATCCAACCGGGAAGGAAACTCACGCCGAGATCCCGCTGTACACCACAGGACATTTTCCATCCACCTGTAGCGCAGACGAGCATCAGGAACACGCAGGCGTCTGAAAATACGTGGAAAATTACACATACGCTGGTGTGGCAAGTCCACAGAGACGTGGGAATCAAGGGGGAAAATAACTATAACGTGGAAACTCTCATTAGTTCATCATTAGTGGCACAAATTCAATGCATACAAGTTCAAACAGTAAAAACAGTCAAACCGAAAGTGGTGGCATCAAATCGTGGAAATGCATCCATGGAGAAAACACAATCAAGAAGGAGTCTTCCATCAAGAAATGATGAAAAATAGCAGGCCAGGGCGCTTAAAAAACACAAATTTCCAAAAACAAAACACGTCATCGATCATCTTTGTTCAAGGCTATGCTCATGTGATGAACCTTACTGCTCAATATTTAGCTCAAATATGATCTTGTCTTTACAGTTGTCTCATTTTATCCTTTTTAGAGCTTATGAATGCACGAACCCTGTTTCTCCTCCGTAGTGAAATTTCAACCACCCCAAACATTCAGAAATTCATTGTCCACTTCAGTAGTCAATAGTCGAGTTGGTTTCTGCATGCTCCCGGACATACCTTTTCCACTGACCAGTGACCATTTTCCTTCTAAAGTGCTCGTTTTCCCCTTCTGCCGTTTTCAACACATCCCTACCTGCCTCAGCGTGGTCGAATTCTTGAATCTGATTGGTCAGAATTTCAGTATTATTTCTCTAGAACAGCATGGCTCAGATAGTATTTTAGGCTGTAACATGAACAATACATTAATATTTACATGTTATGGTTTCCATAGTAACAGCTCATTCCTTTACAAAGGACTCTCCATTGTCAGGGCTTATTAACAGTCATGAAGCTTCACATTGTGAAGTTCACAATTTTGGTTTCTCAATAACATGAAAAGCTATGCATTTTTTTTTTTTTTTTTGAGAGAGAGAGAGAGAGCGAGAGAGAGAGCGAGAGAGAGAGAGAGAGACATAATGGGTGTTATAAAACAGATAAACACTTTACATGGCAAATTTAAAAGACACAAACAAGAGGCTTTATAAAGTTGTGATTAAAATTTGGAACTCATTTTTTTATGTCAAGAATTTGATCTGTGAAGAAAATGGCCAAAATACAAAAAATACACACAAATAAATAGCCCTAGGGAACACAGCGGAGAAATAAAACCTTTTATACCGTCATGTTTTTAGGATTGATATTTAAGCAACCTGTAAGTGTTCTGTGACACAAGGTGACATTCTGCAATTTTTCAGCATGCAGCTAAAAAATAAAAATGATTTATTTAATATTTCACCACCCAGGAGGACATGCGCCATTAATCAGGGAAAATCCCAAACCAAAGCAGAAATTTCTCTCCGTGCTCAGCGAAGGAATTTCTGCAGACACAGACACTTGAGCAGGCTATGATCCTAAATCAGCTGCCGCCGGTTAAAGGCCAGAAAGTCCAGGTCGTCTTCCGTGAGGAAATGATTCTATTTTGGGAACACCGGCCACAATGTGCTGAAGTACAGAAACGACAAGGCTACGATTTTATGTTTTTCCCCCCAAATTTATCCAAACTCGGAAGTTGTTCATTAACAATTCGTACTTTTCCACTGTGCTTTCAGGTGTAATCACATTTGCTTATACCGTTACATTTTTATCTCATGATATACCAAAAGAAAAAGGTGACGCTGACAAAAATCGTACATCGTAAAAAAACAGCCTCGCATGCTCACGTGGTCCTGAAAGTGGGCGACGACAAACATCTGACGTTGCTGGAAATATAAATCTGATTAAAATCTGTGTGAACGTTGGTATGAAGCGCCGCCTAAAATCCACCAATAGGATGAAGGCAAACTTATGAGACCGCTACAAACACGATGGTGACAATGGCGATGAACAAAACATAGACAGAAATGTCTCCTTACTACGTCAAGCTCACGCCGTTGGTGCTTACGCAACTCCATTTTCTGCACAAGTCACACTCCACGCCACACCCCCTGCCCAAGCTAAACAGACACATACATTCTGGAGCACGATCAAAAACCTAGTACAGGGTATCTCCGAAACATTTTTTTCCATAGGTATTATCATATTCTTATTTGTAAGACTAAGAGACAGCTCTGAAATGCCATAACTTTCTGCTGTATATTTTTCTAGATATATTACCGCACTGTTGTCTAACACTTCTTAAACTTTTTTCAGATATACAATATTGTTTTAAATAACAATAAGGGGCAGGAAAAATAGCACTTTATATAAAAAGTATTCCAGCAGTTTCCATAAGTGTGTAATTTAATACCTACCCTGGCCCTGTGGTGTTATATAGCACTTACTGTTCTACTCATTAAAAATATGACTTAAGCACAAATGATAACATGGTTATTTTGTTTTCTTTTAACTAACAGTGATGTACAGTATGACGTTAACAATTCAAGTGGGACTAGTTCATAACTTTGCACAGCAACCTTGCTCCATTCATGATGTCTGTTTGCATTCAAAACAAAAACTAAAGTATGTTTTTATGTACACTAATAACAAAACAAAGGCTTTTTGTGTAATGTACTGAAAATTCAGTACTACAATGTAGCAAAGGATTAAACACGTGACATGTTTCATTTACAGACTTACATGTTTAATTTACGGATTTACCCAAAGACGACTGTATAGGCAATGTTTTAGCAAAGGAAAGGCTAATAGCGTCGAGATTTCTTCTTTTTTTTTGTGAATTCGGCCATCAGTCGGACGAATCATCCACTAATCAGCAGGAACTCTGGCTACATCTGCGAGGAGGTTACGACTTCACAGTGACAATTTTGTTTTAAGCCAAAGACTGAAATTATCTTCACAAAACACTGACCTAATGTCAATGCGAAAAAAAATTACAGGGACTTTTTTCCCTCCAAAATATTAATCATTAGGTTCTTTTTAAACTGTGAAAAAGCTGTGTTTTGCTTTTTTTTAGACTTTAAATAAACACATAATGACATTACATTAGATTCTTTTATGAGATATTTTAATATGATTTTAAAATATTTGATTTTTTTACTTTTAAAGTTTTACTTATTACATTTGAAATGTCTAAAAACAAAGATTACATCAACTATCTGAATTACGTAATACTAAAACATATTTTAATTACGCATTTTCTTCAGAAAATAAACTTAAGTACGTCAACATTTCTCATGGTTATGAAGGGTGCCAATAATTTTGGAATTGACAACAGGACAAAGTTAGGTGAACTGTGCCTTTTTTAGCGTGTATAATAACAATATTTAGACTGTTTTCATTTACAAAATTAAGAAAATGTCTCAAAAGGATATTTCTTAATTAACAAATAAAATTAAACCGGATTTTCAAGCCACATGAAACAACTAGGTGAAATGCAACCTCGTTCAACGTAATAATGACATTTTTCATAAAGAGTGGTTTAAATCCTATACAATAGCATGCAGTAAACATGTTTAATGTATTTATGTAAACGAATGCTTTTGTTTATGTGTAATTATTCATTTAATGCAGCAGAGGACCGTTGGTAAGAGGGCGTCGAGCTAAAGCAGCTAGCTTCAAACCAACAATCTGAGGAAAAAGTCGCTGTTGTGTTTGGTTACTTTACCAGATAATCCATGTAATGCCTCGAAATCTCGCTGTCGTCCTCAGGAAAGTGAAATCCAGGCTGAAGAATCAGACTTCCCAAAGAATTGTCCGTGCAAAGCGACTGCATCCAAAAACTAATGATGTGTGTGTGAGTGTGAGTGTGTGTTATGTTCCCCGCCTCTCCCTGAAAAACATTAACGTTAGCTATCAAATACCTCACAATAACAACAATCAACCTTCTTTTCTATCTATATTAGACTTATCAAGATTTTAAGATATCTTGATAAACATTCATCAACATAACTTCAACTTCTCTTTATTTTTACTCCTTTAAAATAAAACAATAAACTAAACTCCAGCGAGTGTGTGTCAGTGTTTGAGGTTTAAAAAGCAGGCTAAAAAGCTGCTAGCAGCACAACTTCACGTCAATGATCTCTCGCGAGACTTGCCAAGTTAACGTCACGCGACCGTAACCAAAGCTAATCAAATGCAATTTACCACAAAACTCGGTAAAACTTGATCGAGTGTGCTTAAAGAAAGAATATTTGAGGTAATGTTATATCAGTTGTGTACAACCGAAGTGTTTCCTGGTGTCAATTTGGCTCGCAAAAGTCAAAACTGAACACTTTCTGAACGAGCTCTGTGTTGGTCAGGTGACCAAGGTCGTGTTCCCTTTGCCTCCATAGAAAACCGTAGCTGCCGAGTGTTGATAGCAACTACGACACGTCAAGGCGTCCGCCATTTTGGGGAGGTCTATGTTGTTATACGTGGAGTTTATTTAAAAGTCCTGACTATATCAGACGTAAATTTATTAATGGTTAAGCTTAAAATAAATTTATAAATATCGTTAAGTGGTGTGAATTTACAAATATAAACATTGTGTAATTGAGCACAATTCCTAAAAACTGTGTTGCCAAAAAGGTATAAGCTCCCTAAATACATTTAAATGACTACCAAGATAAAAACCTGTCATTTTTTTATTTTTAATAGTTATTTTTATTCATATAACACAATAATTGACCGGCAATAACAAGATTACAGTATGATAAGTCAACTCTGTCATGGACAAATTAGGTAATGTGTGGAAATAATAATAAATCCCAAGAGGATAAATCATTCTTGATCAGACAAACAGTTCTAATACACTAATAATTTAAATTGAGAAAATATTTCACCTAAGCATACCTTAAAAATGAAAAAAAAAAAGAAAAAAAGAAAAAAAAATCTTCACAGAAGCGTCCACACAGGAGCAAACATTTTTCATTAAAGCTCATTATATACTTTACCTTAGTAACAGTTACCAAATAAGTTTGACGGTAACAGAATTGACAATTTTAAACTTTGAAGACAAAAACTTCATAAATGCTACCAGCCACTATGTCACTAATCAAAGCATGGTTAAAAGACTTTTAAATAAACATCTGTTTGATCAATAATCAGTGGTGATTTCCTTATGATATCGTGGTAACAGTTTTGACATTTAAAAAAATACTCTTGGTCCACGTAGTTTTTAAATTTAAATAATTTCACAGAGAAGAGAATAAGTACCTCCCTGTGCTTAAGATCTTATCAATAAGAGAAAGTGACATCATTTCCTGTAGTTTACATAGTTGTGGGAGATAATTCCACCAATTTAAAGGAAACGTTGATATGGTAACAGAACTGATGCAAGATTCTCAGACACATATTTTTAAGAGGTAAATGTTATTTTTAAATAATTAAAAAAATAATAGAATTATGAAATTGACTATTTAGGCATTGTTTACATAAAATAAATGAAATATTACCAAAAGAAAAGTAATGCCAAATATTTTTATTACATACCAATCCATGATGGACAAAAACCACTGACCAAGTTGGACAATAAGAAATCATGCTTTTCATGACACTTTTTAAAGAAAATATAATAATGTTATGGCCTGTGACATCTTGTGATCCATGAAAGTGAGTAACAAGTTACTGGAATCAGAAAAAATAAATCCATTTGAAAAAAATAATGACTTCGGACACCAACTGCAACCGCAATTTAAAAATCACCAATGCGCAACTATCTTAAGTTAATCAAGTTACAGTACATAAGTAAGTTACATCATGATAAATACACCAGACAAGGTAATTCGGTAACTTCACACATCCCAAATATTAAGAAAATTAGGAGAGTAAATTACTGAGGTGAAGCAAAAGAATCAAAATAATAATTTACATTTTGTCTCAGCTTTAATATCTGAAGAGTGTTTCTTCGTTCTCTTGGTGTGAGATGTCGGCTAATCTTACATCTAAATCGGCATTTTTAGAGAAAAACTTAATTGTTGATATATATTAAATTTATATATTGAAAAGCTGCCCTTTCCAACATGGCGGCGCTATTGACGAATTGGCTAATGTTTACTAGCATAAATTACAGGCGGTTTATTTGAATATTTGTTGTTGTGGCGCCATCTATTGGTCAGAATAATTAAAACGTTATCTAAAAGCAAACATAAAAGTGTGTTTCACGATCATTTTATTCATCAAGTTTATTCTATTATTATCTATTATTTTAAGTCTGACATGAATTCAGGGAATTCAGTAAAAACAGTGTAATCAGTTGGCCTATATCCTGTTATATTTTAAAGGCTATAACATCTCTGAACACGTGGCAGTATGGAAGAAAAGCCTTATTCAAGGTCATAAAGGAGCAATAAATTTGATTATGAGTAATTATATTGCTCAGACCGCATCATTAATCATATCTCAAAAGCTATCATATCTCAATAGCATGCTTGCTATTCAACTAACGTAATTGCAAGAAGTGTGTGTGTGTGTAGGGGGACATGCCAGGACATTCTGTGCACGATAAAGCATAAGAAAAAAATGTAAATACAAATTTGTGACTGCATCATTATCCATGTCACAGCACAACCTTCAGTCTAACATATAATTTCAGTGTTTTGTAGTTTTTATCAGGAATGTTTTTCTCCGGTTTGACGCGCAGACTCCTTAACCAGCCTTTTTTAAACCATTAAATATAAAGCAGAAACCTTTTAATCATTGAATGTAAAGTAGAATACATCACCAGGTTGGATTTCCTAAATATATACAATAAATTAATTATTCTTTATATATGAATCGTTATGTACTATTTATATAATTATCAGTTGTATATACTATATATTATAATAATTTGTACTAATTATTAACTAATAATACTTTATTGCAAAAAAAAAATTCATAATTTAGTTTATTAATAGATATGCATGATGTACGTACACATCTATGTTTGTATGTAATCCTAATTATTTGGTAAACAAGATGAGTTTTCATTCCTACAGCAACTTGTTTAATAATTTTTTTAAGTTAGTTTAGGCTTATTTATGGGAAAGTAAAGGAACATTTAGGTTTATTAGGTTTGTATTTCGACATTAGCCCCGCCCTCGATTATAGTCTTGTTCATCATGAGTCATTTTGCCGATCCGATTCTTTTGTACAAACTCGTTAAAGTGAATCAACTGTGCGATTTTTTTTTCACCTATTTGATTCAGATAGATTCAGAATAATTTGTGAACAGAATTCGTAAAGAACTTATTCATTATTTCACGATCAGCCCCACCCTCGATTATAGGAAAGCGAGCGGCATCACGAGTCATTTAACCGATTTGATTCTTTTGTACACTTTTGTGTACAAAAATGATTCAGTTGTTTTGCAACTCGTTTAAGTGAATCAAACTTTATTTGTTCGCTCAGTTACGGTGTGTAAGTATTTTGTATTTTGTAACACACATTCACTTCTTTATAGCAACATTTAACTAATCATTTTATACTTGTGTCAATATAATCTGGAACGTTTAAGAGCATATTTTATAATCCATAACGTAACAAATGTAAAATATACAGTACAATGCAAAAGAATTACATCTGAGAGATAGTTATCTGTAAAAAAAAAAAAAAAAAAACCCAGAACAAATACTTTCTGATGACTATTTTAAGGGATTCGCTCTATAGAGTCGATTCTTGACTCGAATCATGACTCGTGAATCATCCATCACTAGCTGCGGCCATAAACCGCAAACGGCTAGAGGAGGAGGAGGAGGAGGAGGCAGGGGAATAACAAAACCCTGACTTTAATCCTGTCCACAAACTAACTTTACAATCTTTACCATGTTAAAATAGTCCAGTCGCTATCATTTCGAGGCACTTCTGTGGAATTTAAGGAGTCGCAGAAGTTTTGAAGAAAGCGGCGGAACTTTGGCAGCTGCGCTTTTACCAGAAACCCCACAAAAATAAATAAATAAATAAATACAAGAGTATGGCGCTCAGGGCGAGAGCTTTGTACGACTTCGTTTCTGAGAATCCCGGAGAGATTTGTGTGGTGGAAAACGAGATTTTAACTTTATACAGCGAAGATGTAGTGGACGGATGGCTAGAAGGCACAAACAGCCGAGGAGAGTCGGGACTCTTCCCCGCGTCGTACGTGGAGCTCTTAAGACCTGAAGAAGGATTTTCAGTACAAGGCAACGGGACTGCTGGAAACGTCTACAGCGCCAGGACCGGAAGTGAGTATGCCTACCAAGTGAGAGGGGACACGTCGAGCGAGTCCACCCCTCAGAGACAGTGTTATCCAACAAGCCAAGGCAGCGACGACGACTGGGACGACGACTGGGACGACAACCCGACCACGACGACGACGCCTCACGACCCGAGCGTCCATCAACGCAAACACCAACCCAGTCGTGCCAACTCGGTGTCATCACGCAGCAGCGCTGGTCAGCAAGCCAGAAGCTCAGCGACGGTTGGGAAAAACCTCAACAGGTTTTCCACGTTCGTGAAATCTGGAGGTGAAGCGTTTGTTTTGGGCGAGGCGTCCGGATTGGTCAGGGATTGCGATCAAATATGCGTGGTCATGGGTCAGTTCGGTCCCGAATGGCAAGAGAGTCCGCATCCGTTCACGTGCACCATTGACGATCCGACCAAACAGACCAAATTCAAAGGAATGAAGAGTTACATGTCGTACGGCCTCATGCCCAGCCACACGCAAAACCCCGTGAACCGCCGCTACAAGCATTTTGACTGGCTTTACGCGCGCCTCGTGGAACGTTTCCCAGTCATCTCCGTTCCCCACCTTCCTGAGAAACAGGCCACGGGTCGCTTTGAGGAGGACTTCATTTGCAAGCGCAGGAAGGGTCTGATCTGGTGGATGAACCACATGACGAGTCACCCGGTTTTATCCAGGTGCGAAGTCTTCCAGCACTTCCTGACCTGCAGTAGCAGCGACGAGAAAGCGTGGAAGCAGGGCAAGCGCAAGGCCGAGAAAGATCACCTGGTGGGCGCCAACTTCTTCCTCACCATTGTTCCTCCAACCACCCCGCTCGACCTCCAAGAGGTGGAAAGCAAAGTGGATGGCTTCAAGACATTCACCAAAAAGATGGACGACAACATCGTGCAAGTCAACGTGACCATCGGCGAGTTTGCCAGGAAGCAGATGACTGGATTTAAAAAGGAGTATCAGAAAGTCGGACAGGCCTTTCGATTGCTCGGGCAGGCCTTTGAATTGGACCAGCAGGTGTATTCGGTCAAGCTGAACCAAGCGATGGCGTTCACGGGGGCTGCTTACGAGACCATCGGGGACTACTTTGCCGAACAACCTCGCCAGGATCTGGATCCAGTGTCGGATCTTTTAGCGATTTACCAGGGACATCTAGCAAACTTCCCAGACATCATCCACGTTCAGAAAGGTTTGGGGAATTTTTGGAAGTTGCATGGTTACATTTATGACCGGTTGCATGACTGATATCTAGTTACCGTAGCTGCAAAGCAAAGTCTGCTTGCGTTAGACCACTGGGAGTGAATATGGTCAAAATGGCTGAAAATACATAAATTCTGCAGACATGTTCACACCAGAACGGTGCAAATCTTGTAGGTCATTCTGTACCTAACATCTACCAAATGACAACATCAAGCAAATCATTGCTATTCACATCTCTTTTTCTAGATCTGCAGCAAGCTGTTAAAAAGAGGTGACGACGAATTACATTATCGTTATTGTTATCGTTATGAAGAATGCCAACGCTATTTAGCTTACTTTGTAATCTAGCAGCATTGATGAGCAGTACATTGTAGGATTTTTGAATAATAAATTAACGCATGTTGGGTGTCATCACCACCCAAGTTATGAAGACGCCATCTTGCTGTCGGTTCACATCAAAGGTGCTGTAAGGCTATACCACAAAGAGCCGATTCCCTGATTCTGTTCCGTACACCAAAAAAGATTCGCCTTTTGCTTCGCCTGCATGTACAAGGCCGGCAATATGCATTTATCATCCCAATGCTTTTGGATAGAGACTGCTATTGTCCCTTGTTTCGAATTTGACTCAAATTGAAGAAATTAGCCTTCTCTCAGCGATTGAGCGCATCAGATCACTGCTGGGTCACACTGCTGTTGACAAAAAGTGTGCAGAACGAGTAACTCTGTCCACAGTACCAAGACTTACGGTTAGCTTGGATGTTTGATTAGAAGAATGTACAGGATAAAACTCTGATCTCATGACAGATTGTTTCATACCTTGATGTAGGCATGTTTACTTCAACAATCGTCTGCCCTTTTTTTTTTTTTAAATAAATGCACCTAAAAAACCCCTTCCCGATGAGCGTGCGCTAACATTCAGGCGCCTCGGAGGCCGGAGTTCTGAGATCTTCATAGCCTGAATTCCAAAGAATTCCGTAAGCCGTAAATCAGAGTTTCTTATCTGGGCCAAGTTTGTATGAAAGTGCGTTCTGAGCAGAACAGTGCAGTTCACGTTTCTGTAGAATAAAGGAGAAGTCAGATTTGGACAGAAAAATAAAACCTGGATAAATTGACTCATCATGTGAGTCGAGTCATGAGTCATCATCATGCCGTCTGTTCTCCATCATCGCTGCCTCATCACGACAGACTCGAACGCAGTGAAGTTTCCTTTGCGTTTATTTAAACACTCAGAACATGAGCATATTATTTAACAGGTTACTCCACCAGTCTCTTTTATTTCTTTTTCTTTAGATTTAGATTCATTCAGGAGGTTTTAAATGAGCCATGAAAACTCTTTATTCACTGAAATGTAAAGTGAGCAGTCAGCAGTTTCAGCTCCAACACACATAGCAAAGAAAAACTGAAATAATTTCACGTGAAACACAAAAACCTATGTTGATTAAAAGTCAAGCACGCTAGGCTGCACGTTTTTAGTTTATTTTACACAGCTGAAACATTCATAGCGATGACGGAAAACACATTTGGCAGGTAAACCAATCACCACGACGTACATTGTGTGGTTCCGACATGGACGACCTGTTGCTTTTGTCGGTCTTTGTTTGTTGTGGCTCAAATTAATCCTCATACATTAATCACTATTTTACCTGTGTCCATTAGGCAGCTATTAATGTATAATACTAATGTATAATAGTATGTTCAGCTGCTTAATGCAGTCGAGAGTTCACACTGTCCATTTTTATTCATTGGGGAGGATTTATTACAGAAATTGCGCACGTTGTTACAGGTACCCACAGGTACTGGGGTGGAGTTTGTCCAAGTCTGGCACCTGACTGTCAGGTAAGGAGGCAGGAAACGGACGTAAATCCAGGAGAGTCAAAACCGAGCAGTGGTGAAAAACACCAGGCAGACAGTATTATCAGAGGGAAGGCAAAGGCAGTGTCAAAAACAGGTAGGCTAAGGCTACAGTACGTGGCAAACAGGTACAATATCAGAGGCAGAAAACCTGGCAGGCTAAACAATAACAGCCTCAGCAAAAACTGGAGCTTACTGATAAAACATAAATACAAAACAGGTGAAAACCTTCAATAATCAGGAGACTGGGATCCAGGAAGTGTTGCTCGTAGCTGCTGAGACTGCTGGGAAACTGAGTCCATGGTGCGCTGCGACCGGGAAGCAGGCGGCAGCCACGATGTGACAGTTTGAGGTAATCACAATCACGCCGAGACGTCTGGTTTGGTTGTAAATACGCTGAAAAACGCCAGGACCATATTAAATCCAGAGCTTTAACACTATTCATTAATAACATCGTCGCTTTAAAGTGTTTCGAAAGTTTTATCTGGTTTTTTTTGTTTTTTTTTAACCCTTTAACTACTAGAGGTGGCACCGTTGGATC
>JAQMYM010000009.1:20568653-20579109 GCA_030014255.1 Parauchenoglanis ngamensis
CACTTGCAACCGAGACTCCTTCTATAAATGTTAAATATTAACATCTCCAAACAAAAAAAACTTCATCTCATCAACAATTACAAGAATTACTTTGTTAACCCTTTAACTACTAGAGGTGGCACCGTTGGATCCAGTTGCGCATCAATTAGCATTTCTCACATTCACGCTAAACAATTAGCAACTCCTGCAAAAGAAATACGCACTTAATGAACCTTAACGCAAAGCAAAAAAACAACATTTCTACATAGACAAAACACAATTTATGGGCCTAGAACAGGGGTTAAAGGGTATTAACACAAAGGACTTTCAAGGAGGTTCTTTAAGATTATCCTGACTTTTTTACTGGTAATCAAATTTAAAGTAAGCTGCCAGTAAAGTCAAGTCACCTTATTTATTCAGCACATTTAAAAACAACAGGAGTGGAGCCAAAGTGTTTTACAGCCAATATAGTTAAAAAAACAATACAAGAAAACATTTAGAAACAAGGCAAAGAATACGTTTATTAAGAAGAAGAAGGCAAAAAATAACGGGGAGTGGATTTAACAAACCCCCCGACCGAGCTCCACGCACGAGAGGCACGGTGAGTGCTGGGAACTGTAGTGGATGAGTGCTGGCTCAGTTTAGCCTTCACGCCATGCTCATGCTTTATTTCCAGGAGTTTACAGAATTAGAACAAACATTACAATTATTTTTATTAATTTGACAAATCAAAATAGTGACATAAAAGTGCTGGATCAAGTGCTATTCTATGAACTACTGAGAAATGAGTGTTTTGTTAGATTTAAACCAAATTTACTATTCATAAAGTGATAATATTAGATTTATTTAATCTTCTTTCATATTATTTTAATATGTTTTATATTTAAATTGTTTCCTGCGTTTGCTGCATCATATTATCTTTGACAGAAAAAGGTTTAAAGAAAAAAACACAATTTCTGTCTTCAGTCGGTCTTTTCTATCCGTGATTTTTGTTGTTGTTGTTGTTGATGATGAATGCGCAATCAGTCAGCAGTAAACAGAGCTGCTAGCCCCGCCCTCGAGTACCATTATACCCTGTTGGTGCCTATTTTGCGCAGGCCAAAAAACCATCCAAGTGGAACCTTCGGTACTGTCCCAGTGGCGAACGGAAAAAAGAGTACAGGTCCAGTTTCTGTTGCCAAACATTCCAGCTCTTTGTGTCCTGGAAAAGGCTGCTTTGTCTGAGAATTTTATTCACGTCTAGCTTGTGCAGCAGTTCGGTTTTCCTTTCACGACGCCACATTTAAATAAGTCCTTCTTTAAAATGTAACACAACTACATGAGCTGTGTTAAACTCCGGCGTCTCCAGGTGAGACGGGTAATAACGCTGGCGTTCAACCCCGCTGTCACAACAAAGAAACACAACGTCATCAGGTTCATCAGCTCAGCCTTCAACAGATATTTAAAAAATGCCTGCATTTGTATCATGGAAGACTCAGGCCTGTGTTTATCAGATGATTTTGTAAGGTTTATTATTAAAATTGCTTTTTTAAATTGATGAAAATGTCTTTTAGAGATCATCTTAGAACAGATTTTGGCAAAAATATCGCAGTAAACACAGTTAAAGTTCTGACATAAATCACAATATGGCAGAAATTTCCTTTTAAATGTCACCTGCAAGATGCTCATGTCGCCTGTAGTTTGCGTCTTTGCCCAGTGCTCTGATGCTAAACAGTATGTACAGCTTGCGAGAAAGTTTACACCCCGCACTTCTGTTTAAAATGTATTTAGGTTTGCTTGACGTGGTGCGCGCTTGGCTTCCTACAAGCGTCGGTTTCAGACTAGATTAGCAAAGCAGGCTAACTCTAGCTACGTACACTCATCAGAGACACCAACGATCTCTGCTCCTCTTTTCCCCAAGCTTTATTATTCTACATAACCTCTCTATACACATTTAATAAGAGGTTGTATATGACAAGATACGATGAAACCACAATGAGCTTATAAGCTGGAATTTTGCAGAAAATTGCAGGTAGGAACTAAAATCGTGAGCAGTGAATCGCTGAAACGTTAGACCACACAGGATTGATCCGAGGGCTGTCGACTGTTTCATGCACTTATACGTAGAAAAGGAATGTTCTCTCGCTAGCGTGCATGATTTACATACCTCTCGATCCTAACACCGCTACTGAATAACTCAAAGCAGCCGGTTATGTTCTAAAATGACTGAATAATGCTTCATTCGCCTTACCTCAGAAGTGGGAGGTTGTAATTATTATAAATACGTAATTATGTCATTTTCGACCTTTGTGTGTTCGAGCTACAAGGTGGGAAAATAACATGTTCATCTTTCGTTAGCAGTAAATTACGTAGCTAAAAACAGTGACCTGTATCGTCAGTGTTATAGATTTAACAAGCTGATACGTTTGTGTGTTTATTGATCTAAAGCTATCGCGTGTACAACTCATTAAAATGGCAATAAGAGCTACATTGTTTGCTGTGAATTCGCGTCACTTGCTGAACTCCAGCTAAAGGAGTTTCTGAGAGGGAATTCCGAGCTGAGGGCTGTTTTCTCTTTCATCCTATTTAGCAGTCGGAAATCCGAGTTACAAGTTTTATGCCGTGTTCATGTCCAAATGGGAACTGGAAAGTATCTGACTTCCCGGTAGGAAAGATCCGTTTGAACGATTCTTCAAGAAAGAATTCCTGTTCGGAAAGTTGGGGTTTCTGGAACGCTCCGACTTCTTGGAGTTTTTTGAGTTTTGGTTTGCATGAACGCTGGGCTGTGCTTTGATAACTGAACTGTTCATTTGCTTTCTGCAAGATTTTTTGACCAAACCGCTTTCACATCATTTCAGTGCTATTAAATACATTTAGCACTAACTGAACATCTCTTTAATCTCTGTAGGGAGCTTACAGTGAGTATTCCCTTCAATTCTGAATTCAGATGGCTGGTTTGGAGGGAAGTCTCCATTGTGGGAAGTAGGAGATTCCAGGTCGGAAAATTCCGAGTTCCCAGACGTCGTGAACGCAGTATTAGTTGAAGCAGCATAAAAGTGATGTCCGTCAGCACCTCTGACCTCTGACCTCTTTGTGCCCCTCCCCCCAGGAGCTCTGACCAAAGCAAAGGAGAGCCAGAAGGACAAAGACGTCCCGGCGGCACACGACATCCACGAGCGCTGCAACATCATTTCCTGTGCCACGCTGGCTGAGATCCAGCACTTCCACCGCACCCGAGTACGCGACTTCAAGGCCCAGATGCAGCACTACCTCCTGCAGCAGATCTCCTTCTTCCAGAGGATTACAGCCAAACTGGAGGAAGCATTGCACATGTACGACCAGGCTTAAAAAACCCGGACACAAAGCCTTAAACTCCACAGTCCTGGAAGAACGTGTACAATCAGGAAATGTCAATATTGCACGCTGTAGGCATTCTCATCATGTCGCTTAAACAGGAAAGATCAGGAACACATGTGCAGGACAAAATATTTAGACACCAATCAAAACAGAGGCCCAAAAAATGCAGCACGTCTCGCTCTTCTTTTTTGCGTCGTAACAAAAACAATAAAGACATCTTTTTTTTTGCTTCTTTTTTCTTCCATTTTAATACAGGTACTTAGTGTTCACTAAACCTGAAATCGGAATAATTTACTGAGTAATAGCAGCAAGCAAAAACACTTAATAATTTCAAATGAATAGTGCAAAATTATAAATAATGTGAAAAATTTAAGGTTTTGCAATTCTGAATATCCACTAAATAAAATCTGTTGACGTATATTTGTCATACATGATGTTCCAGATGTTATACAGGCACTTAAATTAGTAAAAAAAAAAATTTTTTTTGTTTTAAAATAGCTGAAGAAAAAAAAGACATGCATTCTGGGTTTGTTTGTTTTCTAATATAAATTTATTTTTAGGGCTCAATAAATCTAAATTCGGTGCAATTTGAATGTAATAACATCAAGCAAAAAGTGTATTCATATTCACATTAACGTGAGAAAAAATTATAAATAGGTTTTATTAGAAGTAGTAGTAGTAGTAGTAATCTTTGATTTTAAAATCTTTTTTATTGTTTGTTTTTTTTTAAGTTTTAAAGTACAATATTTTAATTAAGATTTTATATAGTGGATATTCAGATCTATTTCTATGTGCACATGTGTTTGAAAGCATTTTTTGTAATTCAGTAACTTTTATGTTCTAACCACATTTGGTTTCCATTAAGCAGAAACTAAAAAACTAAAGCGTGCCTTTACACTTTAAACCATTTTAACCCATCAGAGAAACGCAGGACTCGCCAGTAGGAACCCTCATAACCCATTTCCTGTATCCGTGTATCTTTACAGCACGACGTTTTCTCACCCTGCTTTTGGCTTTTGGACAATAATTTTTTTTTCTAGCAGCTGGAATATGTGCCTTAGTTCAATTCCCATCTTATTTCCTGACTCATTTTTAAATACAGATCTGTATTTATGAATCTCAGATGTGTTTCAGTGCTTCTTTTTTTTCCAGATGCTGATCTCATGTTTCCCTGCTAAAGAGCTTTGTGTTTTAATGCAGTGTGAATAACTGAGCTGCGTCTGGTTTAGATTAAAGGCTGACACAGAGAGAGAGAGAGAGAGAGAGAGAGAGAGAGAGGGACGAGAGAAGTGTGACCTAAGGAAAGGAAAACGTGGACCCAAATTGTGTTATCTGGAGGACATTCCAGACGAGGCAGGGAGGCTCGGGTTGTGGCTCGAGCTCGGTTTACCGCAGCGTTTATTATTTATAAGATTAATATAAGATTGGGGATGAGATTCTTTTTACCATGCTCATGCCAGAATCTTTTGCTCAGATTGTGATGCTGGAATACAGACATGCTCTGAATTAGCACTGCAAAAGGAAATCTGCTTTGCTGTGACCTTTTGTTTATCTGGACTTTAACTCAGATTCCTAAAAGATTAAAGTTGGCTAGATGGGACTATTTTGCTGATTAGACCTCTAAGAAAGAATGCGATGTGAACAGCTTTCTGATTGCGATATGACAGACGTATCAGTATCACGATACACGACGACACAGTGCAGCAGTGTTGCTTTTTTCTTTTTTTTCTTTTTCCATTTGCCATTTATACGTTTGTACTTTTTAAGAAGTTTACAAAGATCAATAACACCAACAGAAAAACTTTCAGTATTCAGGACTAAATTGTAACATTATATCAGCTGCTTTCAATCAGAGCTTGTTAATGTTATTATATAATTATAATATTATAATAATGATATAATATTATATATATATATATTTAAAAAAAAAAAAAAAAGCAAAGCAAGCAAGCAGCAGCAAGCAAGCAGGTGGTTATCGCTGTCGCCTCACAGCAAGAAGGTCCTGGGTTCGATCCCCGGGTCACACAGGGTGCCTTTCTGTGCAGAGTTTGCATGTTCTCCCCATCCGGGTGCTCCGGTTACCTCCCATAAGACATGCAGATTAGGTCAACTGGCCACTCTAAATTGCCCATAGGTGTGAATGCGAGCGTGTGAGTTGTCTGTGTTGGCCCTGACTGGCGACCTGCCCAGGGTGTTCCCCGAAGATGCTGGGATTGGCTCCAGTTTCCCCGTAACCCAGACAGATAAAGTGGTATAGATAATGGATGGATGTATTCAGTATAGCCATTATATGAATGGTATTGAATATACACTCAGACAGTATGTAGCCTTCATTTACTGCTTATTACCTTTACATTTACTGCTTATCACCAGAGGAAGAGAGAGAGACGGTTACGGAGTCTGAAAGAGATATAAGAGAATTAATAAGATATAAGATATAAGACAGTCCCTGAATAAGAGAATTAAATCTTATCATTTAGTTAGGGCTAACATGTTGGGACTAAGCAAAGAACAAATAAAAAGACTTTTTGCTCAATGTATTGCTGACTCACATGCCTGTTTTGTCTCAACATACCAGCACGCACTCACAGTAGTGGAGAATGCAGGCAGGAGACAAGTTTGCCCAGCTGACGGAGTTTGCGATCAGCCCTGTGGTTCAATGCCTAATCGAAGTGAACCTGGAGCAGAGACGCGTCAACCAGGAACTGGCTCACGGCTTGAGGATAATGGCACAGGAGCTGGTTGCCCTCTGTGCTCTTCCTGCGGCTGCAGTCACATTGCCAGCTCCAGCCAGGGATGCGCTCCATCTACTCACCAAGATAATTGCAGAGGACAACGCTGAAGCCTTCCTGGATACATGTGAGAAAAGTGCGCTTCGCCAAGGATGTTGCCCAGCAAATCACCATAGATCGGTTTATATGGGGCCTCCCAGGAGAGGAACAGTGAGCCATAGGCTGGGCCCGGCTGGCAATGCAATGGGAGTTCACTGAGGTGCTGGTGCCCTGTCCACCCTGGAGAGGTCACACTACCGGCATAGACCGGCTCCAGACGAGGCCCCACCGGCTATCCAGATGCCACCCCCTTTCCCTCGCAAACAGCCTGCCCGGCCTACCCCAGCACGGCAAGCGCCATCGGGCCAGGACGTTACCATGGCCACAGAGCCCTACCAGTCACCCATAAGGAAACCATGGATGGCAGCCTGCATGGTCCATGGAAATGCCACGCCAGGGATGCTGACCACCATCCTTCAGCTAGAGGGACAGCCCATCACCGCCCTACTCGACACTGAGAGCAGCGTCTCCCTAGTGTGGCCCTCGGTGCTGCCAGACACTTCCTGGCCCTTGCATCCATGGAGACATTAGAGAGGTGCCAGTCGCCGAGGTCCGTCTAGGGCAACGAAGAGGTGGGTGAAAGGTGACAGCTGGGCTAATGGCATCTCTCCCTGTCCCCCTGCGTGTAGGTCGGGGCTGGCCACTTCTTCCGGAGGTGCTGCAAGAGGTGAACGGCACTGAGAAGTCCTCTACCCACTGCCAGAGATGACGACCCTGCCGTCAGAGGTCCGCAGCAGAGGCCACACCAGTCGCCTTGGCTGTCAAGGACGAAGAGCGAGTGGCTGAGGCTGATCCAGAAGGTGAGTCAACACCCGATGCGAACCCTTTCCTGTGTGTCTGTCAACAGGTCGCTCACAAAGGAAACTTCGGGAGAGAACAGAAGGAAGATGACTGACTGAAGCACTGCTGGGGTCAGGTGCTATGGGTGGATGAGGAGGAGGAAACGCCCAACCAGGCCCTCCCTGCTGCCTACTTTTTCACTTGATGGGGGCTCTTAAAGTGCCACTGCCAGAGGTGAGGGGAACCAAGCTCTTCATCGTACCCAAAGCCAAGGTGGCCATCATTATGCACCTGGCCAACACCCACCCACTGGGAGACCACCTGGGACCAAAGAACACACTGGGAAATATCCGTGACCGGTTCCACTGGCCGGGGATGGTGGCTGAAGTGGAACGCTTTTGCCAGGCATGTCCAGACTGCCAGAAGACTTCCCTGCAACAAACCAGCACCTGCACCACTCATCCCCCTTTCGATCATTGGAGTTCCTTTTGAGCGGATTGGGATGGACCTCATAGGGCCACTGCCTAAGTCTGCCCATGGCCACGAATACATCCTGGTACTGATAGACTACGCCACCTGCTATCCTGAGGCCATGCCTCTCCAGAAAGTCACCTCCCAAAACATCGCACGAGAGCTCGTTCAATTATTTAATTGGGTGGGGATCTCAAAGGATATGTTGACAGATCAAGGCATCCCGATTGTCTCCCGTCTGATGCGGGACCTGTGCCAGCTGCTGCAGATCCAACATCTCCACACGTCTGTCTACCATCCACAGATGCACATATGTTTTAAGGTCTGGTTAAATCTTTACACCAGGCCGTAAAGGTTTAACCAGACCTTAAAACATATTCTCTGCCGGGTTGTCAAAGACTAGGGCCAGAACTGGGACCTACTCCACCCCTGGGACAGCTGGACGTTGCCAAGGAGGCCGGGGAGAACCAACCCTCTCCGTTCCGCTCCATGATTGAACATGTGGGGGAGATGCAGGAGCGGATCGTGAATGTGGGCCCCATCATACGAGAACACATGGTAGTGGCTCAGCAGGAACAGCAGTGGGCCTATAACAACCAGCCAACCGCCTACAGCAACCAGGTAAGCGAGCAGAGACTTACCTACTTAAACATTGGTTAGAGCTGGTCCCTGTGCTCCTGTTGTCTCTCTCCTCTGTTTCAAGTCCCGCCAAGACGGTCCACAAAGGACCAGACCTCCACCCGACCCAGTGACACGACCTGGAAGAACTCAAATCACAATTCCAAGATGTTTTCTCCACGGATGTGGCATAGCACCATATCAGTACACCCCCAGAGTTGTCGTCAGGCAGTGGCCCTACCGAGTGCCGGAGGCCCGGCATCAGACTATAAAGCCAGAAGTGGCCACCATGCTCAAGGATGATATCATCGAGGAGTCCACCATCCCCTGTTCCAGCCCTATCGTCATGGTGCCCAAGCCCGATGGGAGCCTCCGCCTCTGTAACAACTTCCACAAACTCAACAAAGACAACAGCTACCCTATGCTGATGGTGGATGAGCTAGTGGAATGTCTGGGGAGAGCCAGACGCCAAACGACTCCCCCCCCCCCCACAAACCGCCACCTGCACCACTCATCCACCACTCATCCTCTCCTCCTTATTTCCACATTAGATCTGAGAAAGGGATACTGGCAGGTCCGACTTACCCCCTCCTCGCACCCAAAAACCGCTTTCAACACTGCGTCTGGACACTGGCAGTACTGGGTTCTTCCTTTTGGGCTGCATAACTTTGCCTCTATAGTGGCCCCCCCCTTACAGATCTGACCAGGAAAGGTGAGCCAGAGAATGTAAGGTGGACCCCAGCTGCTGAGTAGGCATTCGAGGAAATGAACATGGCCCTTACCAGCTCGCCCATCCTCCGGAACCCAACCTCCCTCTCCTGGTTTATACAGATGCCTCAGAGACCAGATTAGGAGCGGTACTGGCACAGGATTTTGATGGGGAAGAGCACCCTATACTATACATCTTTTGGAAGCTGACCCCTGCTGAGCTGCGGTATGCAGCCATCAAGAGGCAAGCCCTCGCCATCAAGTGGACAATCGAGGAACACTTACCACACTTTTTTGATGCTGTGTCTATATTTCAAGCCATGATTTGTACAAATTTCAAACAAATAAATTTCAAATAAAGATAAATATCAGCTGAATGTTTCTCTCACTAAACTCTCCAATGCCAAGTTAACTTTGCTTGGTGCATGTGTGCGCAAGGCAAATCATGTTTCTGGTCCTCAATTTCACTCAACTGTATTTTCATTAAGTGATGGTAGCATGTGCACAGTGTGCCTCAAAAAGCAGATCAACTAATAATTAAGTTATTGGCAATTATTTTTATTACTGATTTTCTTGATTAGTTGTTGCAGCTCTTATGCAGGTCATAAAATTGTAATCCTGTAAATAGTCACTGTTTTTATTAAATGTACCAGTAATCTGATTACAGCTTTTTCTTTTGTAACTATAATGTAATTCAGTTACTTTTTTTGTATCCTAATTATATAACACTGTTCCATGTATTCCATTACTCCCAAAGCCTGATCCATAATGAGCAAGCCTGTGGTAATGGTGGCAAGGAAAAACTCCCTGAGATGACGACAGGAAAAATGCCTGGGAAGAACCAGTCTCAGAAGGTTGTGTGGCACATAATACAATATAGTTTTAACATGGTCTATTCTCTTTCAACTGATTCACTGATGGAGATTTGAGTGCAAGATGGTTCATGGTAATTTACTTCCTCTGGCATTGTAGCAGAATCGATCATGTCACTAATAACACTAATAATATGATCTTCGCTGGTATAAGTGTATGTTGAGGCAGTTCATATGGGGCCATCTTCAACAAGAGATGATAACTGATGATAACTCCAAGCAGAAATAGGACATCAGGATGGATCAGGCAGGTCTAGAATGCAGAGGGGGTCAGGATCACTGGTATCTCAGGATTAGCATGTGCAGTTCAACAGACAGACAGACACACAAGCAGACCCTGTTTATGGGGACATAAAGCTGCCAGCATATGCACGGTCAACAAACCTGAGTGAATGCATGGGGGGTGGGTGGGGGTGGGCTGTGCCTTTACCTAATAAAAGGCAATTAACAAAGGCAAGATCATTCTGTTCTTTACAGGTCAAAAGTAATATCTTACAGTCAATGTGACATTTGATTGAGAGCCAATGCAATGTACATAAGATAAGGGTGATATGCTCATATCTTCTTGGTCTAGTAAGGACTCTTGCTGCTTGCTCCTGGACTAACTGGACCTTGTATATGCACCTACTGGAACATCCAGACTGTAAGACATTACAACAATCTAACCTAGAGGTAACAGAAGCATGAACTAGTTTTTCTGCATTGTGCAGTGACATTATATTTCTTATCTTAGCACTATGTCTGAGATGAAACAAGGCTGTCCTAGTAATAACTACAAGTGAAGTCAAGTCAAGTGGCTTTTATTGTCATCTCAACCACATACATGTAATACAGTGTACAGTGAAACGAGACAGCGTTTCT
>JAQMYM010000009.1:20579209-20591803 GCA_030014255.1 Parauchenoglanis ngamensis
GGGTGTACCCCGCCTCTCGCCCCAACATGCTGGGATTGGCTCCAGCTTCCCCGCGACCCAGACGGATAAAGCGCTATTGATAATGGATGGATGGATATTAAAAAAACATAAAAAGACATCACGATGCCTCTGAAATTGTACTGTGCCATAATTTACCATGATATCGAGATTATGTCATCATATCGCCGAGCACTAGTCTCTAATATTTTCATTAAGCATTATTCTCCTACAGTTTGTGGCCAAGACCCGCCTACTTTCAGAAGAAGTGCTAGTTTGACTGGCAGGACGTATGACCAATCATAAACCTCTGTGTAATTACAGTGTAATGTTAGTTGTAGTGAATGTTCTTTTTCTCTAATGAACCAGCAAAGCTGAGGAATTTCTTGATGATTTAGTCTCACTTCTACAGTCACTGTGCTTCACAATGGCTGTATAAAACACAGAAAGATTACATGCCAGCTAGGAAAATAGTTCTCTTCCCTGATTAGCTCATTATAAAAATAAATTTCGTTGTTTCCCGGGTTGCCTAGCAACAGTGTTCCCTGGGCTTTAAACACTTGAACAGTTAATGTGTCAGTCACATGTTTGGAATGTTACAAATGTGAGTTGCATTTATAATGAAAGAAAGTCTTTCAAGGCAGTTGTAGCACCAGCATTCTAGGACTCCTCAGTCGCATTCTACAACAATGCGACATTATTTCGGAATTACTCAAGAACTAGAACAATGCGCCACTGCGCATACAGAACTATACAACACGCTAGAGCTGCTTGACAACATTGTACCGTTGTAACGTGGTAACCTATGCAGCGACATTCTAGAGCAACTTGTCATTTTCGAACTTATGTGACATTCTAGAACTACTCAAGAACATTCCAGAACAATGTGACATTGCTTTAGAACTTTTCAAGGACATTCTAGACCTGTATGACAACATTCTAGAACCTCAGAAGACTCTAGAACTACATGAGAGCATTCTATAGCTACTGGACATCGTCCGAGCAGACTACTTACTCAGCAACAGTGAGGACATTCAAGAGCTTTGCATCAACATTCTAGAACTATATGACGATATTCCAAACCTAGGCCACAACATTCTAGAACTATGAAATGACATTCTAGGGCTATATGACAATATTCTAGGACTTGAAAACATTTTTGAACTATGTGATGACATTCTAGAACTACACGACAGAACAGACACGTAGTTCTTCAAAGACTAATGCGGTGACTCTGAGCGAGATCAGACATGTCAGGAAAGGAGGCCGTTCTCCGTTGCCATGCCAACCGCGAGAAAGCCACCGAGCTCCTCCACACACTGCAGCTGAATAATTTATAAGAGCTAATGTTTCCCTTTCTTTCTGCACAGATACACACGAACAGACTGGCACTCAAGCGCTGACGAATTCAGCACCACCCCTCTCCTCTCATGTTCGCAGTAAAAATAGCAAATTGGTCATGACGTAATTCAGAGGAACGTAATTCTGTCATTTTGTTTTGTACATGTATAGGTTAGTTAGATGTAGAGAAGGGATATTATGCTTTTAAAATGTATTTTGTGAGGAAAAAAGCAGTGTAGTGCTCTCATAGGAAAATAATCAACAACAGTGTGGAGTGATTTCAAAGTTTATTATTTTCACTTCACTCCTTTCACACCACGGCCAATTGTCAATTCCATAATTTTTTTGTTGATTAAAGATCACACTTTTATCTGTTCATAGTTCAAATTTAATGTTGTGGGATGTCCACCGAACAAGTCCCTGTTCTCACTTACAGCAGCTATAAACAGTCGTTTCCTCAATTTAACTAAGAGATGTAGCTTGTCATGTTACCGAGACTCAGCAAAGTGTAAACTCCTCCGTCCTGAAGATGTCACAATACTTACATTGTAAAGTTACAGCTTTACCTCTGACTGTTACAAAGCACTGACACTGGAGACTCCTTCCATAAATGTTATATCTGCTCCCAGAAAACCTCACCATGTCTAAGATTACAGACACATTTGAATCTTTCATGTGGAGTGTTCACCATGCACGTCCTTGTGAATGAGCTGTTACTATAGAAACAATAATGTATTCGAAAAAGTGCTTTAATATAAACCTGTGATTTGAATTCATAAAAATGCTAAAATCACATAAAGCCAGAATTTTAGAACATTATATTTTAAATATTAAATAATAAATTTGCATGATGCAACAAATCCACAAAAATGTCTTTAGACAGCAATTTCCACCTCCAGATGTTATGAATATGCAAAGTGGATCCATGCCAGTTTCTCCCGTACATTACTGTTACATGGTCTGCATTTGCATACTGAAGTATGATTGGCTGTTATGATTTATGATTCAATAATACTTGCTGTCTATACTAACTACATTGTTCATACTCTATTCAGTGTGTACTCTCAAAATAACTCTTCTGAACAACTTATGAAGTAATTTGGACTCCTGATATGTCAAAGTTTAGTAATCTCAACACAAATATACTGTATGAACCTAAACAGACTTGAAAAACAACCACACTATATCATGCATATATTCCCTACAGGCACAAACAACCTTTCAGGCAATTTTTCCGAACATGCCTTCAAGTGGAACCATGTATCGAGGCGTGGGTCACAAATCTAATTCAAAGATGCAACACATAACTCGTGAATGGACCGAATAACTGCATGCACATTTGGGTGTGGAGGTCTCTGGTCACTGATCCAAACATCAGAGAAACATGAATAAGTGCCAGGGAAACACCCAAAAACACATGGAAAAACACTTTCAGAGCCAAATATTCCCAAAACTTTCTCACAAGGCTGTTTTAGAAATGCTTAGATAACAGATTTATACAGACCACTATTGAATGAGCAAATCTTCACTATATGCTTCTCTGTGCTTCAGGGTCATGTGGTTGTACAGCACAGCACAGCACTGTTGAATTCTCAGATCTGATTGGTCAGTATTGGTCAGTAGAACAGTACTGTACCAGTAGTTCTGGTCATAATTCAAATCACAGGTTTGTTGTAATAAGTTACCATTTCCATAGTAACAGCTGATTCACAGGGCCTTGAGTAGAGCTTAATTATAAATCGATAAATAAACAAATAAGATGCTTATATAACATTTAAGGAAGGAGTCTCCAGTGTCAGTGCAGTAACAGTCAGAGGACGTCTTCAGGACAAAGGACTTTCCAGTTTTTTGGTAACGTGACAAGGTAATTTCTTTTTCGTTTGTCTGTTTAACTAATATAAAGAAAGAACAAAAGGAGTCTGGTGATAGAACAACTGTTTAAAACTGCTATAGAACGTATCTTATTGAATGTAACTATAAATGGATAAAAAGCATGACAGCTTGTTCATTAACAAATTATATAAAAATAGAAATGTTGGCTAACTGCTGTGGTACAAGAGGAATAAAACACTTCAGCACATGCTGTTCTAGGCTTTGCATTGGGCCAGCACCACCTCGGCACTGTGTCACTGATTACTTTCCTGTAACAGCACACCTGTCATGTTTTATTCCTTAGCAATATCAAAAGTATCAGTCAGCACATGCGAGTAACAAGTTTTGAATTCACAGTTTTGTGCATAGACAGAATTTTACACTTTGCTCAAAATTCAGTTTTATTTGGAAAATGTGGTACTTTCTCCAAAACTTTAAAAATATTAACTTGATCGTCCACCCAAACATAATCAAATGTTTTGGCATCTAAATTTTCCAACTGTAGTCTTGTACTATATAAGCTATAAGCTAATGCAGTTAACACTTGTAGTAAGGTTAGCTTATAACCATTAGTTTAGTCTAAATCACTCACCTCAGGTGACATTTTGTACATAAACAGTGCAATAATATTACTTCTATCATACAAATGTGCAAAGGAAGAAAACTATTTCAGCTTCAAGATGGAACTATGATTTGAATTTGTTTTTTTCCCCTGCAACATCATTTTTGACTATTTTAATAGATAACAGTGTCAGACAGTGTAACAGACCACATCAGTAAGTTGTTTGCACAAAGCTAAATGGGTGGCTTTACCTTACTTGTTAGATATATTAAACTCTGAGACTAACACAAGCCTGATTCAAACAACCCAGTGAAAAATGTTTGAAACTAAAAATAATTTTAATTTCTATTTTAAATACAAGGCAACATGTTCAGTGAGACACAATAAGCAATGTTAATATACATGTTGACAAATTTACACTGTAATGAGTCTGAGAATATACATGTTATTTTTATCATGTAAAAATAGCCACAGTAACAAAATTTGGAAACGGTTCTGCCCTCTACCTGTTAACCTTTCTGTAATCAGATTACAGTGTTCCCCCAAGACATTATAATATTCTCATAACATACCATAAAGATTAAACAAGCTCACTTAGCTCAAACACTTTAGGCATAACAACAATACTATTTCACAATATTTGGCAAACAAATGCCAGAAATACTCAAAATAGTTATTAAAAAACCTAGATGCTAGCAACCCTATGTTTTGGGTAATACTTTCACACAAGAAGGAAGTTATGAATGCATTAAAAAAAACTCTTCCTGCTTGACACAAGTGCAAATTGTAAATATACATTAACTGCCTCATAAGTCCAGGGTACAAGGTCTGATCCTGAGCTCCAGTTAATGTCCTTTCAGAGTTTTACTTGGGTAATGTCCTATTACACTGGTTTACTCACACCTCTCCAAAACATGGTAGTATGTGGGTTGGCTATACTAAATTGCACCTCGGTTGACAAGCATCCCATTCAGGTGTATTCCTGCCTTGCCTCAGTATCATGTCTAGGGTATTTTCCTTTGCCCTAGTGTTCCTTAAAATTCACCTCAACCATAATCAGGATAACGTGGTTACTAATTATGAATGAATGATGTAGTGAACCAGGCTGTCTGTAGATGATTCTGTGGTCTGAGATGATGTATCAATCCCAGGAATGATTTTGTCTCAGGGTTGATGCACCAGATGATAACTGTAGAGTTTGTGCAGATTCCACAGGAGTCCATGGACCCAGAGTTCTCTCCATGGGTTCTTCCCACCTCCCCAAAACATGGTGGGAGGTGGAGTGGCTAGTCTAATTTGCCACTAGGTGGCATCCCATCCAGTGTGCCAGATGATTCCATGGCTGAAGGCATTGCTTCAAACCCAGTATTGATTTTGTCTCAGAGTCGGTGTACTAGGAGAGGACTGTGGTGTTCCTTCAGGATCCATGGGAGTCCACGGACAGACAAGCATTGGAGAATCAGGGAGTGCAATTGCTGGTACCAAGGTCCCATTATGTGCTGACTCTAAAACAGGGCTTCTAGGCATAACCCTGGGCATAAGTGGGGTTACAACAACAGAAGGAACAGTTAGACTTCTTTCAGGCTGTCCCAGATAAGGGCTTGGAGACACAATGTCCTCCATAGAGATCTCAGGCAGGTCTTGGATCATGGAAGGCTGAGCCCGCTTCTCTTGCCTGTGCCTGAAAACCAGGATTAAAACAACTAGGATGACAATAAGAAACAGGCAGGCCAGGAAGGGTAGAATAATAAGCAAAGGATCAGATGCAGGTCTTGGCAAAGACTCGACCCTGATCAGTGTGTTCCTGGGAGGATCATTGTGTCTACCTGATGTGGTCTTGGGTGTGTTAGAGACTGTGGCTTTTCCTCGTGTGTGGTTCCCTGAACGGTTTCGTGTCTTGGTCTTTGGAGGTACCCAGTGTGGTCTTTTGGTCGGGTGTATGTGTGATGGCTCGTTCATGTGTGAATCAACATTTCTTGTTCTGTTAAAAGCAGGATGCATGGTTGGATGCACTGGAGCTGCTGAAACAACATGTCTTCCTGTCACTTGGTCATAAGGTACAACCATGAAAACAAACTCTCCTTTGGCAGGCTGAACATTTGCTGCTTTCAAAAGGAACATGAACGAATCTTCAAGTGCAGATGCAGTTTTGTTATGCACAACAGTTGTCGTGTTGTCATGTACAACAAAGTTAAGGTGCTCCTGAATTGCAATTCTGCCTTGTTCAACATCCCTAAAGGTAAATGATTCTATAGACTCTGATGCATCACCCAGGTTCACTGTTGCCTTTACTAGCTTGCCATATTTTGGAGGAACAATAATCTCAAAGATCGGATCACTGCCACTGATGGATGCCAGCTCGGTCGCATCTAAAACGTCCTTTCTTATTTTAACGGGAATACCATCAGGGATCCGGACTTGTTTTCCAAGGTGGATCAGCGGCTTTACTGTGATATTGAACACTTGATTGGTCAAGTTGCTTTCGGAAGTGACAACAGTGAACTCAAAACTGTCTCGAGAGGAGGACAATTCACTCATTTGATATGAAACCTTCCTCAACCAAAGTTCCTCCTGGTCAAAGTGTGTGATCTGGTCATCCTTAATCAAGAGCCTGCCATGAATTGGTGGTGTTGTAATGTAATACTTAATGGTTATGTTTTTCTTATTGGTCACTGCAGCCAAATGCTGAAGAGTCAGGATCTCTGTAGTTTGCCCTTGCACCAAAGTCAATCCAGTATTATTTACAACATTGATTGTGACATTGTGAACTTCAAGGTTGAAGAGCTTGTAGAGTGGACGATGGAAGCCATCGGTTACACTGAAATAGAATATTCCTGAGGTGGGATGCCCTTCTTGAACAAAGTGCACCCTTCCCTCATTCACATCAGCCTGGGTAAACATGACAGTAGATTCATTTAGCCTACCTTCCAGGGCCAGGAAGCCATTGTTAGGCTTGCTGATCACAGTGTAGTGGATGTCCTCAGGTAAAGTGTCCAGGTCTTCCACGTGAAGGTTTTCAGGACCTAAGGCTACAATGTCTCCTTTGACCACCAAGAGACTGGGGGCTTGAGTTTTGAGTAAGGGAGGTAGATCATTCACAGGTGTTACAGTGATATTAAAAGACTCTGAGACCATAAGGTCCTTCTCACGGGGTGGTTGAACAGGTTTTCCTATAGGATTTAACCACACATCAAAATTGAAACTATCAAAGGTGGTTTCTGAGTCATCGTGCACATATGTGATGCCATATTTGTTGAGGATGAACTGGGAGAAGTCGGGTTTCTCACGGGTCAGGTTACGTTCACCTACAACAATTGTCCCGAAGCGTGGAAGTGTGCTGACTCGGTACCAGATTTCATAGGAAGCTCGTTCTTCTTCAGGTAGCTTTCCCAAAAGATTTGAAGCATCCAGCTTCGACTTATCAATCATAATCCGACTGCCTTCGACCACATCAGCACCTGATATTCCAGATAAATACAAATGAGCAGCTTGTACAACATTTCTAAAGTGAAATTAAATTAATTGAGGTAATATTGGGAGTACAACTGGGTTTTTTGCATTGTAGGTTCTAACTTTAACTAAAGAGAGATCATTCCGTCTACGTTTTTGCTTGCTGTTTGTATATTTCTTTGAGTAACTGGATCCTGATTGCACTGATTATATCATCTTTCTCTGTGTTCTTTTGTTCATTAATCAGTATTGTATTCAACTCATGTCTATGTTACATGCCTGACATTTTATTTCCTGGTCAGGTGTCTGTCACTAATCATGTTTATGGATAGATATTGATTTGCACTGTTCCTTTGTGCACTCTCACTTCCTAATCAACACTGTATGCTCAGTTGTAATGTCATTAGTCCTAATTATGCCTGTTCGATTTTTGACCCCATGGGTTGAATAGTTCATCCTTTCACTTTGAAAATAAAAATCTCAAAATCAAACATATAATAATCAAAAAAAAATTTCCCATAATAACATAGCCCAGTATTTTATCTCAATATACATGAGTTTTGAAAAAAGCAGTAGCTACCTTTCTACCTGGAAGAAGTTAAATAATGTTATCTCCTAATACTTCACGCCTTGAAGCAATGTCAGCTAGTTAGCTAATGCTATGCTAACCTGAAATCAGAGTACCTGTGTTGGCGAGTAGGACGCTCCTGTGTTCGGGACTTGTGTTATCATAGGAGATGTGGATGTGAAAAATGTGAGGTGGGAAGGAAGCAGGAGGAGAAGATGCAGTAAAGATGAAAGAGTCTGTTGATGTCCATGCTATCGGCCCCCTGTGTTCATATACAACCAAACCAGCCTTTAACTGCAGAAAAGAAACAAAAAACATCAAAAACTAGAATTTAACACAGATTTAAAACCTATTTGTTAAAAACATTTGAATCTATATATTTCCAAAAGCCTATTTATTATTATTTGCTAACTACCTGAAAAGCAATGCTAAACGATTAAGCTAATATTACATACTTTGCCAACCCTAACAATTTCTTTAATTAAAGAACAACATATCCATTTTATTCATTTAGAGCTGCATGTAATGTTGTGAAGCAGTAGTTCCCTTACCACCATCACTTTTTTTCTCTCTCATGAAGTTAATAATGCAACTTGTCATGTTAGCATCATCAAATTCAAGGGTGTAGGAGGTTAAATTCTTAATCTGTTTATTTTTTGAGAATTATAACCAATTATGTTTCTTAGAAAATTTCTATATAAACTATAATAAATGAAGGAGTGGGTGAGATTATTACTAGATTATTCCATTACAGAGCCACTACCTTACATCAGATTAAACTTCACTTCATTGCGTTTCCTAACTGAGAGCATAATTTAAACCGCACCATGTTTTGAGTGAACGTAGATAATGGCTTTGTGTCTGTGGAATTGTCGTCTCGCGCCCTGATCAGACTGCCCAGTCTCGGAGGTGCGGTAACAGAATAGACGATGGTGCGATTCTCATGAAGGTCATCGTAGTCATTAGTGGTGATGAACAAATCTTCTATGGAAATTACTTTTGAGGAACCTGAAACAAAATAAAAATAAATAAATAAATACAATGGCCAGTTTAATATAAACTAGGAACAAATGAAGAAAAATGTAGCTCTATTTCACAATTTACAGTATCTAAAAGAAATATACTTGAACAACAGTGAAAGGGAAACTAAACAGTAGTAATAATTTTTTTTTCTTCAGAAAAGTAACCTGGAAACACTTTGAGTACACGATTCCTCTCTAGGCTGAGTGCCAGAGATCGGGCGGCGACGTTGAAAATTTGCCTTGGTGCAAAATTGACTCCATCATTCACCTGGAAATGAAATCCACCAAACATGGCACCTTTGGAGGAGAAACAAATTGTGTCCAAACTTGAGGTCAAGTCCTTGCTCAAGAATTAAAGTGTGTGATAATTATTAAAGAGTGATGTGAGCTTTTAAGCTCTCACCCCTGTGTACGAACACCAGCTGATGGCGGTGGATGTGAGCCTGGGTGAAGTTCAGGACTGGCCTGGAGGGGGCGCTCTTCAGGGCAAGGTGTCCATTACTGGGGGGAGTGATGATAAACTCCAGGCTCTCAGGGTCAGAGTCACGGTCAGAAGCACTGAGGTCATCACTGGTGATTTCAGTGATGGAGTCCACCCATACCTGTGGGGGCAAAGAGTCATTTTATTTTCTTTGTGTGTGTCTACAAAACTATTTCTTGATAATTACTACTTGTTGGCTCACTTCTATCATACAATAGCCACCACTCTGTAAAGCTAAAGGTTCACAGGTTTAAAGGTTTAAAGCAACTGTTTCTGAACTTCATAAATGGATTTATTCATGTAATATAATAGATAAACTAATGTTATCCAACATGCTAGCACATGGTTACTGTTTGTTATGTTAGCTAGCTTGCCAACACGTTGTTAGCTTAATGCTAGCTACAGAATGTGACTCCTGTTTTAAGTAAACAATATAATAGTTAGCTTAATGCTAGCTAAAGTATGGGACTGCTGATGTAATCACAAAATACACGTGATCGCGTAACATTCGCTAGCTAATCATTTGAATTGCAAATATAATAATTAAGTTATTGTTAACTAGCCTGCTGCAGCTTGGTTTTAATATCACACTATAAAAGCTAGTCTAATCTGCACCTGCTGGTTGGACAACTTGGACATCAACAATAGCGAATTGCTGTTAGGTAATGTTAGCATTCTTTCACAAAATTTGGTGGAATGACCTAAGTTGTAGCTGCATAAAAATAACATGCAATTATGGGGTTAAAAATTGTGATGTTGATTCACGATTGCGAGTTTTAAAAAAACTACTTAATTGCTTAAAATTACTTCATTACTTAACCCACTTAATGTTTCCTTATTAGGGCAGAAAAAGCTTCCATATAAACATATATAAGTATTTTTTTTTAAGTTGGAGAACAAGTTTGAGGATTTATTTGCTACACTGCAGCAGGATTAGCTCGTTTCTCCAGACTGATGCCGAGTTTTTTCTGCACTGTACAATGAGGTAGAAATGCAAATAAATATGACGTAGTGGTGACGTAGTTAATGTCTACAACTTTGAATGGAGTAGGAAAATAGGGAAAGCTTTTGTCTACCACAGAGAGTGCAGTAAAGGGCAGATTTCACATCTCCACAATAGAATTTATTTTATAAAAATAAAAGTTATAAAAATATTAAAAAGTATTTTAGAATAATTTTGTGAGCGTGGGACATTTGAATGGGTGCCAAAATTTCCTTGTCTGCTAATTGGTCAAAATGATAACAAATGAATTTATGTTTATTTGCTTAAGTGCTTGGCTGTAGCTTGGTATAAATTTACATCTTAATTTTACATTAATATAAAAATATTTACATTTACATATATATTAAAAATAAAATGTTTGTGTCACCAATCTGGACTAGCTTTCACACTGAGTTCAGTTTTTAAGCCTTACATATTTTTTTTTACATACTATTTCCTTTTTCTATGTTAAAAAAAAGCATGGGGGAAAAATAAGATGTGTAAATTTCAAATCCAAATCCTGGCAGCAGAAATGTCAAGCCAGAGGTTCTGCACCTCCTGGTGGAGAAACTGAATATTTAAATTCTGAAAAGTCTGGTATTTTCTATTATTGTATATTTAATAATTGGGACAATTACTACAGAAAGTTCAATCTAAATACTATGAAATAAAGTAAATCAATAATTTTTATATTGATATTTATATATAGATATTAAATTATTTACAGGATAGAATCATGGATCATGGATTGATCATTTAATGATCTTCTGCACAACTACAATCTCCATCTATAACATGTATGACAAAGAGACAGACAGACAGACCGATAGACAGATAGACAGACAGAGAGACAGACAGAGACAGACTGACAGACAGTGAGACAGACAGACAGAGAGACAGACAGGCAGACAGACAGAGACAGACTGACAGACAGAGAGACAGACACAGACAGAGAGAAAACAGACAGAAAGACAGACTGACAGAGAGACAGACAGACAGACTGACAGACAAACAGAGAGACAGACAGACAGACAGGCAGAGAGACACATAGACAGAGAGACAGACAGAGAGACAGAGACAGACAGAGAGACACATAGACAGAGAGACAGACAGAGAGACAGACACAGACAGACAGAGAGACAGACAGAGAGACAGACAGACAGAGAGACAGACAGAGAGACAGAGACAGACAGAGAGACACATAGACAGAGAGACAGACAGAGAGACAAAGACAGACAGAGAGACAGACAGAATCCCGTAGGGCCCCACTGCAAACAAATCCAGGGAATCCTCATGCAGAGAGGGATAAAGTGTGGAATGCAAAGAATTTATTCAGATAACACGACCAGACTCCATCACTCTCTCTAGGTCACATGACACATGATAAACTACAGCGTTGTGCATTAGTATTCACCCCCGCTTGAACATTTCAACATATTGTCACGTCACAACCTGGAAGTGAAATGGACGTAAACCAGATTTTTTCAATTTAATTTACAAAATAAGTGAATACTTATGGAATCAGAACATTTACGGGTTCCTTTGCAAATAATTCTGCAACCTACGCAGATTTCTTCTGATACTATGGCCTATGTTGTGTACATCCATGGCATAAAATACCAATAACATCTATTTTAGTTCGTAACATGACAAAAAGTAGAAAGGTTCAAGGGGGTGAATATTTACGCAAGGCACCGGGGGGACAAGTAGAGATTCCTAAAATTATATTATACTAATAATATCTATAATAATATAAAATAATACACCATGTATGAGTCTCGTGGTATATGATTCTCCTCTCACCCGTAGGATTCTGTTGATGTCTATAATCGGAGCCTCGTCGTTTACAGGTGTGACACTCACGTGTATGACATGAGGCGCACTCTGCTTTCGGACGTCTGTGTCATTCGCCACCACTGTGAAATGATCTGCTGTCGTCTCGCTACCATCATGGACGTACGATATGAACTCGTGATCAACCTGTGCAGTGAATAAATAACTTTATACATAATGTGTCAGAGTGAAAGAATTTATTTAGATTTCTTAAATGAGCAAATGGATGATAAATACAAATATACATATATTTACTATCAAACACTATTTGGAATAAAATTATAATATGCCCATATAAGCTATTAAAATCTAGACTACATCAAACAATCCTGTATACCTTTAAATGTATAAATCTGTAAATCAGAACAGAAGGAGAAGAAATGCAACATAGGCAGAAAGAAATAAAATGATACACACGTGGACAAAATTGTTGGTACCCTTCAGGCAATGAAAGAAAAACTCACAATGGTCACAGAAATAACTTTA
>JAQMYM010000009.1:20591903-20611413 GCA_030014255.1 Parauchenoglanis ngamensis
TTATTTCTGTGACCATTGTGAGTTTTTCTTTCATTGCCTGAAGGGTACCAACAATTTTGTCCACGTGTGTAAATACCTATGCAGTATACATACATGAATGAAAGTAAGAAGAAACGAGTGAATGAATACATGGATCAATCAATTCATTCATTCATTCAGTAATTCGTTCAGGCTTCTTAAGACAGACAGCCAATTATCTATTTATTTATTTATGGTTATAAACTTTAGCTAAAATTTAATTACCTAAGAAAACAAAATGATCAAAAATGATTAAAAGATGATTAATTGTGCATTCCTACTACTAAACGAAGAAACTGACCTGCACCCTGGTGAAAGAGGGGATCGGAACCCCAGGGATCCTGGAGTGTTCTATATGGCCATGATGTGGACCTTCAATCACGTGGTACTGGACATGAAGTTCTGTAAAGTGTCGGCCCATGACCTTAATTACGTCTTGAGTTAGAGTTTTTGAAGATCCCTCTTTCAAGGTTATATTTGACACTTCGAGTGGTAGGAAGAAAGGAATGATATCCACAAACACCACCAGACCACTGACCGTTACAATCCCGTTAGAGACGTCCAGTAAGAACGAGTCATTGGTGTGTCCAGGTTTTTCCTGGACGTACTGGATGTGACCAGTGTTAATGTCCCACTGGGAGAACTTTTCAACAGTGCCATCGTGCCGGTCCTCCCCATCCACGTGAGAACGCCTCAGGGAGCCGTGTGACGGAGGTGTTTTCACGGTGTATATGATCTCATCTGGTGTGTTATCTGCATGAACTACCTGAAGCAGAACGCATACCAAAAATAACACACTGGAACATTTTCTAGTCCATTTGCTAAATTCTGGACCAGAGCTCAATTTTTTTTTGCTAGATTTTATCATTTTACTTGGTTTGGTTTGTCACCAAATTGCATGCATGGTTGGTCAGGTGTGGGTTTTGAAGGACACATTACTGTTTCTCAGGGTTTCTCCTATTGTAGGCTATGTATTTACACCTTTATTTATAAAATACAATTGTGTAAATACTAGCTATCAGGTAGTCAGTAAATAGTCAATAAGGTAAGGTAACTGATTTTTTGAATAAATAAAGAAATATGTTTCTGTTGGTCACTGGGACAATCGCTCTGGATAAGGGAGTCTGCCAAATATAAAATAGGTGATATAATAAGGACTAAAACACTCTTTTGTTTTGCTGTTATAGGAAAATTATCAACAGTAGGGTGGTATGTTTCCATGAATTTGATTATTCTCCTATAACAGAACTTTCTGAAATGTTTTATTCATTGACATATCATACATTTTATCCTATTATAGTCACAATTACTGTTGTGAAACAAGTTGGCTCCTGTTCTCACTTATAGCAGCTGTAAACAGTAGTTCCCTCACCAACCTCTCTTTTTACTCTTACTGAAGTTTTTTTTTTTTTTTAAATACAGCTTGTCATAAAACAGAGAAATCAAATAAAAAAAACTTTCCTGTCCTGTCCTGTCCTGAAGATGTTGGAAAAAGATTTTTGAAAAAAAAAAAGTTATAGCTTTCTCACTGACTGTTACAAAGCGCTGACACCGGAGACTCCTTCCATAAATATTTGGCTACGTTCACATTACCATGCTGAAGTGATTAAAATCCAATTTTTTTGCCTTAATATGACACAGAGCTGACCTTTTCAGGGCCATGTAGACACAGAAATATGATCTTTTCAAATCAGATTTGAGTCACTTCCATGTGTGGTCCTAAACCTGATACATTTTGATTAGTAGCCGTGTGACATGACTGAGACGCGCAGATGGGAATTAACGTGGCCTTTTGCCTGTACGCATGCGCTGAGAGTGTCGTCATCAGCCGACATGATGTTCTGTCGATTTGTGCTACCCATCAAGATATGCCCCTTACCTGTTGTGTGTAAGGTTTAAAGTTAAGATTTTAGAGTTAACTTTTAGCTTTATGTCTTAGGGTTAAAGTTAGGGATTGATTAAGGGCTACAGCTAAGATCAAGATTATTCCCTGCTATCGGTAGCATTTATTCAACCTACAGTACCATACTAGTTACTAGCGTGTCCATTTTGTTGGTTTTAATACCATGAGTCAATTCACAAATACGTTTTTGTTGGTTGTGACACAGATGACTTGTGCAAAAACGTATCAGTGTGTACATGCATTGATATGAACAGATGCGTTCACATTACAGTAAGCTACAAGTCACATGTAATTATGAATGTGAACTGTCAAGACAGGCAAATCTGATCTAAGCAAAAAATTGGAATTGATCAATGAGGCTTGTAACATGAATGTAGCCTAAATTTAAATGAACATCTTCGTGCAGAAAACTTCGCCATATCAGTCTGTTTATGTGGAGCATCCGCCATACAAGTCCCTGTGACTTAGTTATTACTACAGAAACGATAATATATCAGAACAGGCAGAGCTGTTGTTAAAGAAAATTAATCAACACTTTCTAACCAATCAGATTTGAGAAACTAAATGCTGAATGCGTTTTTTTACCGTGTTCACAGCTATAACTCACTGAGCCATGATTCACTTGAACGAGGAAAGAGACCTGCAATTTTAGGTTGAGTTGTTTTTATACACCTTAACGAAGGTAAAAGTGTTCACAATTGTCAACATTAACTGAACTAGAAAGTACAAATCAGCAAATGTAACTCATTATAACACATTTCTATTACACAAATCATGATTACTATCCATGTTATACAAACCTCAAGCTCCTTTTTGTGAATTTTAACAGGTTTTCCTTCTTCCACCACTACAGAGTGGTTGTGGATGACATGTGGAGGTTTCTGATGGCTCTCGAGGTACACCTTCACTGCCACGGTCACGTCCAAGTGCAGCCTGTTTACCGCAACTGTGAGGCTAAAGGAGTCCATAAGGTTTCTGCCATCGTCATGGCGATAGACTATATGACCCGCCTTCAAGTCGTAATGCGTGAAAGCATCAGCCTCGATGCCTTCACAAAGTAGAACGCCATGACTCGGAGGATGAAATATCTCAAAAAGGATATCCTCGTCACTTCGGACATCGGTGTTGGTAGTGACGCTGAAGTTGACTGATTGTAAAATTACTTCCTGTCCCATTTGGACTAGCAGACCAGTGTTGTTGGCTACCTTTAAATAAGGATCCTGGGCGCTTACTTCCAGTAGCGTCGATGTATAATGCTTCCCGTCAGATACAAAGAGTACAAAGCGTCCAAAGCTCACACCTCTGTGGACAAACAGCACTCTCTTTTCCTCCAGATCTCTTTGATGGAACTGATAAAGCTTGTGCGAGGTATCATTTACCAAGACTAGCTCCCCCATTGAGATTCCCCTTCTCGTATAAAGCAGCTGTCCATCATCGTAGTCAGAATCAGGGTCATGGTAACAGAGATCCTCCAATGTCAGGAGCCTCTGACTGTCCTGGGCAACGTGAAAGACTTTATCTACAACACGAACAGGTTTTTGGTCATTCACTAACTGGATGGAGATGTTGAAAATGCCTTCAACATCCTTCAGAGATGATGCCAAAGCACAGAACGTAAATGCATCACGTGTTGTTTCACTATCATCATGAACGTACAAGATGCGTTCATCAAGAATGTCTTGGTTTGTGAACTTCACTATACTGCTGCTGGAGTTGTTGATTCTGATTAGTTTCCCATGTTGAGGGCTGCTTCTGACGGTGTAACGTACAGATCCAGAGCTGAATGTCTCAAAGAAAAGATTGTCCTTAGTTATGATCTTGCTCTCTCCTTCCAAAAGAGAAAGCCCACGATTTCTCAGAACTATGCTGTTAACATTGGCTTTGATGTTGATCCTGAAATCATGTCTCCCAGAATAGGAGTATTCTGAAAACACCTGAAAGCTGAACCTGTCCCTCAGGTCTTTGTTTGGCTTTTCAAGAAGTTTATATTGCACTTTTTGATCAGTGATGTTAATTTGGCTAAAAGTAGAGTTCTTTTTTAGGGGCTTGTCATTGAAAAGCAAGACCCCTCTGCTTGGTAAAGTCAATAAGCGGACATGGATATCGTTCTCAGACAGTTTCACATTTTTGGAGACTATTCTAAATTCCTGAGGTGTCAGCGTGACTTTACGATCATCGCTCACCTCCATTTTACTCCTGGTGACTTTATAATGTATCCATCGAACCCTTATGTGAACGAGAACCTCGTCTGTTGACGCAGACCCAATGCTTATTTTGCATTTGAACCCATCGGTTACATTTTTTAACTGGGGGCCACGGAAGGTGCTAAGATACCTGAGTCGATCCTTTTCTAGAAGTTTCTGTGTAAAGATACTAGTCTGCTTCCACTCACCACTGGAATGTAGCCGTTGTAGCTCACCGTAGACAGGTGGGTCTAGGACATCGTACCGGATATCCATTGCTTGCTTGGCCACGTTCACTTGCACAGCCAAATGTTTACTACCAATGTGAGAATCTTGACCCTGGATCACATCCACGCCAGTGTTATTTACAATTTTGTACTCCAAGGTGACAGCTATAATTCTCAGCATGACCGTATTGCTCACTTTTTCTCCATCGCTCACTCTGATGGCCATCCTAGAGTTCTTGATACCTTTGTGGACAAAATTCACCTTACCTTGCTCCAAGTCCATGTAGGAGAATGAGGTAACAGGTTTTCCTGGATGATCTGCAATTTCCAGGAAACCAGCATTTTCAATCAGTTTACCAAGTAGACTGAATACCAGTTCTGTGTCGTTACTATCAGGGTCAGTAGCTCTTAGCATGTCATTGCTCAAATGCCTCTTGGAGTTCTCGAGGAGAATAAAAAGGCTTCCTTCTGGGAGACTGAGTTCTGGGGCATCGTTAATAGGTTTGACAGTGATGTTAAACCTGTGCAAGTGACCCCCCTTCAAATAACCAGGCACCTCTTTATTGGTGCTGGTAGTGAAAACAGAAAACATGAAGAAGTCCTGAGGATCCTCTGAGCCTCCGTGAACATACATGACCCGACCATGCCATAGATCAGGAATACTGAAAGTATTTTCCTGTTGTTCAGCATCAACATCAAGCCTCAACTCCCCATGAATCGGCTGCTCCTCAATGTGGAACACGATCTGAGATTGCTGGATCCCAAGTTTGTGGAATTCTAGGTTCAACTTAATGTGTTTTGACTCAAGTGGTGCTTGTCCTCCCTCGAGGACCTCCAGATCTTTGAGAAGTAAAAAGGTCTGATATTTCGTCTTGTCTAATTGAGGAGTCTCTGGTTGAAGAGTTTCTGGATTTCTGGATTTGACATGTTTCACAGGCTCACAGCCAACAGAAATGTCTTTGGTCACCATCGCATTGGGCAGGCCCATGTTTTGGTCATTGACTCTGATATTCCTCAGACAGCCTTTAAAGGAGCCACCACTGATGTGCTTTGATACTGCAGGGAGCAAACCATTTCTATGTACTTCTGAAAATGTGTTTGCATCCACTCCACCCAAGAAGAGGGGCCCGTTAAGCTGGAGAGCCCTAGATTTGGCTCCAAAGCTGGAATTCAAGATCTCCTCGCCAACGGTTAACTGAAGAGCCCTAGGTGCTACATAGAGCCTCACTGAGTGCCAGCCTTCTTCACTCACAACTGTTATGGAGCTTAAAGCTGTCTTACTACCATCCACTCTAACAACAGCAACAAGACGCTTGTGTCGTATCTCCAAAGCCACGTAGTCCCCCTTCCCCGCCGAGCTGTACAAGAGAAGCCCATTTTCAGCTGAGGTATAAAACTCACACTCAAACACGCCTTCCTGGGGAACCTCCCACATTGACAGAGACATGTACGCTTTGGAACTGAAGAAGCTCATTGAGTCATTCACAGAGGCTGAAAACTGTGGGCTGCAACCCAAAGACACCTCATGGACCATTTTATATCCAGAATAAGGCCTTAAGGATGAAAGCAGATTGTGTTCATTGAATAGCATTTCATCCAGACAGCCACGAAAGCCCACATGAGATATATCATTAAAAAGGTAGAGCTTATCAGAATTCTCAAGACCACCAACGTAAAGTCCGTCCTGAACGCTGAGCTCCAGGTCAGGCCCAGGCATCCTCAGACTGCTCTGTGAGGTTCTGTCGACAGTCAGGGTGACATTGTTGTCATTGTGTTGGAGTTCAATGGAGTGCCAGGTAAGGTCGTTGAGGAGAGTTGCTTTCTCTGAGCGAAGGGTGCGCTCCCCTGATCCGAGTTCAATCTGCACCTGCATTTAACAGAAATACAGCTGTGAGATGATCAAATAAATCAAGCTGATGTTAGTAACATACACTGGTGTAGCCAGGAATTAATGTCAAGAGAGGAAGTCAGGAAATACACTAAAGAACATCAACACGTGATCTGTATGTCAGACAGAAGTAGGAAACATGATTCACCTCTCATTGTACCTCACTGTAGCTTATCTGTAATTTAATGAGCACTAACATTAACCGGTTTTCCTATTACAGTTAGTATCTGAATATTACAAACCTTTTATGTTGCCTTCAAACCTACGGAAAGGTCTGTTTTGTGTACCAGCCTTCTGGATTTTCTGGATTAGTAAATACTTTTGAATGTAAGGTCAGAATTTTTGACTTGAGATGCAGTTCATGACAACAATCAAGATGACAGTGCAAAGTTTTAGCAGTGCATGTCGATGTGTTTGATGCAACTGATTGCTAAACATTTTTCAGTTCGACTTTGAAACCAGATGGACAGGGATGTTTTGGTTCTGATGTGCTAAATGTAGGATTTAATCCTTCAAATGTACGAAATGTGTGAATAATGCTGCTCACTTTGCTGCAGCACACACACACATAATCAGGCACGATGAATAAATCCAGTTTCCCTACCTCTCGCCATGTCGTATCACATCACCCCAGCGTGGATTATTTTTTTTATAACAACGCAACACTTCTTATTAGATTGGTAAATCAATACAAGGAATATTTCTTTTAGTCACTTTTTCATTTAAAATTCATGAAATTCATACTTTGGGGACATTTGCCCAAAAAGATGGTGAGTGTAGCTAAGATGGCTTTCAGACAGAAATGGGGAAAAATGCATGATTCTGATTGGTTAATCCTGTTTCTCAGCATAGCAGCTGGTAGAGAAAAATATTTATCTAAACTAAACTGAGAGATGTGTTCATGTGATGCTAAGGGAATCATAATGATGACTTTGTAGAACTTTTATGAACATCAGCGTACAGTGTAATTACTGTGCAAAACAATGACACCTACAGTATATAATCATCTGTGCTGAATAAACATCACAAAATACTCAAAATCCGTCCTCTAGCTTCACCGTCTCTACTCAGCAAACTCAAGTGAGGACTTATTTTAAAATTACTTCGGCAGGGAATTAGTTTACGAGTCGACTTCTACGCAAGATCCCCTCCTGGGAGTCTTGAAGATAATAACTAATCAAGGGTTTATGAGACATTTATATGTCAGGATGGTATTTACAGTAGCTTTGGAAGACATCTCTGGAGAAAGTTTCTGGGATTTACAGGATTTTAGATAAACACTGTACGGTTAATTAAACAGTTTAACTGTGAACGATGCAGAGCTACAGTGCGTAGGTTTATTCCAGGGAGAGGTACAGTAATATATAAAACACTTTATATCTTTTTTTGTACAAGTCAAACTAAATTAGTGGTCTGTAGTAGAAACTACAGGGAAAAATTTTTTTTTAATAAATATATATTGTTTGTGTTTAAAAGTATAAAAGTTGGCACCCCCCTCACACACCCTTCGTTTCTGAACAAAATTAATTTAACTTTTATTTAGCTACAATTATTTACAATTTATCTACAAGCAAAATGTATTCAAAAATGGTTAATGATCTGAATAAGAGTGATCTAATATCTTTATATAGACCGTTTGACCTTTTTACGGTGAAACCCAACACACAATAAAATATTTTTATTCAGTTTAACTGCACTAGATCCTACCTACCTCACATATGTATCTGTAATATACAACATTTATGTTATATATGTTTTCATGTTACAATAGAATTTCTATCTAATGTATAATATCTGTGTAGTATTTGCTGCTGATCGGAAGGAAATCTTCTGCTGTTCAGTGTAGGTTTTACTCTTATTATAACAAAACATTCTTGAATCTTGAACCTTAAATTCATTTTTTTAATCAGTCTTAACCTTTGAACTCAATTCTAAATGTAATTATGTACACAGTCCTGGCTTTAATAGAGGATATTTATATGTAAAGAAAAAAAAACAGCCTGTTGTGATTTGTCGTGACACTGAAACCTTCAACTCATCTAAACCACGCACCTGAATACGTCCTGCCTGTAGCGCCACCCAGAGGAAATCCGTCTCTCCGGCAGCCAGGAAGAGCAGCCCGTCTGCGCTGGAGGTCCGGAATCGCACGTGGAGGGAGTTTTTACTGGACGACTCCACGGTTTTCAGCTGCACAAATCCATCCCCGTAGAAAGACGCTGTACAGCGAGGACAAGATTTTATCAAGTGAAAGCTTTGTGTAGAGTTTCATTATATACCACAGTGCTGTTGAATTCTGGATTCTGATTGGTCGGAAGCTGTTGATTTGTTTTCTATAAAAGCCGCTCTGATAATAGTGCAGCTGCAAATCACAGGTTTTTATTAATGCGCTTGGAGAATATGTGACATTTTTTAAGGAGTCTCCAGTGTCACTGTCACTTTTATAGGAAATTAATCAACTTCAAGTTAACACTGACTCCGCTTCATCACACCACATCCGTCGTTGATTATATTCCTGAAACAGCACCACTGAGATTTATGCATTTCATACTTCACGTTCGACTCATTCATTATCTGATTTGCACTGGAGTATCAGACCTCTGAGACCTGTAAATTCAATATCCATGTAACAAAAAAAACACGCTGTGAGAAAAGGAAAACACGATCAATGTAGTTGCTCTGGGGACATGACAAGTAATTGCACTTTCACTCGTTCTGACTGCCATCCTCCCACACATTCCTTTCCACACGGTACCCGAGGGCATGAAATTTCCTCGACAATGAAATATAAGACGTATAGAATACTAATAATTAGTGCTTATCCCAGGACGGTTGACAGGATTTAAATTTTTAATGGTTGAGAATTAGCACGCATTAACACATACACACACACACACACACACTCACACACACATGCCCTACAGCATATTACACAGACTAAGTGGTGCAACTGCCATTAAAACATTATCAGAATTCAATTAATGCGTGTTAATGCACTGAACGTCTCTTAAAAGCACAACAGGGCTGGCTGTGTTTCTAGAGCAGTGTGTCGATCAGGATTATGCGTTATCTGTGCAAGAGGATAAGCTGAGACACAAGCTGCGTGAATGAACACGCCGTAATACCTCACATTATACATCTGCTTGTACAGTGATACGGTACTGCTTTCTAAAAAGTTTTCTGTAAGGCAAAATTTACTTAACATTTACGGAAGTCTCCAGTGTCAGGGCTTTATAACAGTCAGTGGTAAATCTGTAACTTTCTCACTTCAGCTTCAGCTTAGGATCTGTCGGACAATTTGTAACCATAATTGGATAAAAAGTATGACTTCTCAATCAAACGTATAATCATTGGTAAAATGCTGTGGTGTAAGAGGAATAAAACACTTTATGGCACACTTTTACTGTTATAGGAAAATAATCAACTTCAGGATGGTGACAGGAACTCCACTTCATCACATCACCCTGTTAGGGATTATTTTACTCTAACAGCATAACTTCACCTTTACTACATCTTTACTTATAGTAGTGCAATAAACAACAGGATTGGGTCAATATCACCTGATAGTTTTAATGATATGTTTCTGATCATCTGTGTTTGATGATGATGATTAATAAAGCAGTCAGTCTCAAAATGAAACAGTTAATCAATTCATTATAATTAAACAATAAAACAGTTATTACAAAAACAGAAATATATTAAATTAAATAAATAAATGGATAGATCAATTTTGAAAAGTCTTATAATGACAAAACACAGTATATAGCTGAAGACCACAGTTTTACTAGACATTAGATTACTGTTTAGAGAATTTTGTTATTTTATAAGTCATGTAAAAAAGTCTAAATAGAAGGCTATCCAGTGAGGCTTAAAAATAACACACACTTTAAAGGTGAAGGATGCAGAACATACATGATACATTTTATAGATTATAGTTTGTGGGAAATAAGGAATAGACGAATAGGGGAATATGAAAATAGAGAATATGGGAATAGGAAACCACGGAATAAGGAAATATGAAAACAATGAATAGGGGGAAATGAAGTGAATAGTAGAAGATGAAATTAAGGAATAAGGAAATAGGAAAAAAAGGAAAGGGGACTAGGGAAAAAGGAAATAAGAAACATGGAAAACAGGGTAATAGGGGAATAGAGAAGAGGTGTGTTGGGAAATGGGGGATAGAGAAGAAGGGAATAATGAATAAGGGAAGATGGAAGCTGTGAATAGGGAATGGGGGAATAAGGAAGAGATGGACGGGGGGGCAGATATTAAGTCTTTATAAAGAACTCACCTCCGTTTGCAGACCGGTTTATCACAACAAAAAGCAAAACTAACTTGCACAACAGGCTCCTGGCGCTCAGGACACACCGCCTCATCTTTCATAGTCTGTACACGCCGGTTATAAAGTATTTATTTGGAAAAATAATAACAAGAACGTGCTTTTCTCCGACGGTTTGAGACGTAAACACATCCTCAACTTCACTTAGAGTAAATCAGGGTACCTGCGCGCCCCAGTGACGTAAACACGTAATGAAACAAGCCCCGCCCACATGCGCGCACGCGTTAGGTGCTTATGATTTATAAAACAGACTCAGTTTCAGTTCTGTCCATCTCTAGCTGAGTTCATGTGGGCAGAAAAGGAATATAATTTGAATAATAAACGTGTAATACCTACTTTATTTCATTTTGTTTAACTTTTTATTTTAAATAATAAACATGTCAGCTTGTATATATAAATAAACTTGTATATAATAAACTTATTTATCCTGGCCAGGGATAAATTCACTGAATTCACTCTTAATGCAAATGTAAGTTTGCCACAGTCTATTATAGCGCTTATATTCCTTTTATAAAAATACATGATCACGTGATCTCACAAGCTTTTTTTTTTCCGACGGATTTCATTTTTAGATTTCAGTGTGAGGTTTCCAGAAGTACCACTTGAGGGTGCTGTTAAATACACAGTGTAAGTCTGTAACAATGAGTCACATACACCCCCACTCACCCACCCGCGCACGCGCACGCACACACACACACACACACACACACACACACACACACTCCTGTATTTTTTTAGCTGTTTTTATCTACACAAAGCATTTTACAAGCCAATAGCAACAGAGAACTCTACAAAAGATAAACTACAGAGGAAAAAAATCAGATGTACAGTTTTTAGCTCTCATTATGCTGTCCATAATTTCCTTCTTTAGCTTTGCTGCAGTAAAACATACTAGTAACTAAACTTTTAGCATCTGCATCAGAAATCACATCATTGATCTTGTGTGTGACACCTGAAGCTGTTTCACGCAACGTGCAAATTTAGTGTATGAAATATTGCTAGCTGTAAGCTTTCATTACATTTGCTAGTTAATAACATTTTGTGATTTAAACACGACCAATCCTAATCCCAATTCTGGTGGTAAAGCACTTACTTTAAAAATATATTAAGGAATTTAAACCCTTACTGTGCTTTATTTACCTCTGCTTGGCTTCATATCAAGTCCAGTTTGTCAGAGGATGCAGATTGGCTCACATTCTGCTGAAGTTCTAGAAATACCTTTCTTCCCATATAACACAAACAGAAGGTTTGATTAAAGTCTCCATCACCTTAAGAGCCATTTAATTGATGGATCTTTAAGCATTTTTGTTGGAGTTTTAGAAAACAATAAAAATTTCATATTTCCACCATGATACAGAAGGATCTAGATAGTCGTAAATGATTATTTGGGTTAATGTGACAACAACAACAATCAGCCAATAATAATCATGGACCGAAGGGTTGTTTATGGGACCAAAAATGGTTCCTCTGTGGCACTGGTCTAAAGAACCTTTCTTAGCTAGCAGGCTAACTATCTGGTAACAGTTATACACATAATTCATAATTGTCTAAATATATTCATTAAGTAAACTATCACCATTTTTCTTTTTTAATTTCTATTCTTTGTTCAGGATACAGATTCTAATAAACTTGTTTCCTTTTGTCAAAAATATATTATGCATCTGCAAACAAAATGTAAACACAATTGGACTGCCACTAGGGGGCGAATTCTGGACGTCATATCCAGAAGTCGGGTTTTGCACACTTTATAAACAGCTTTAATCAATGTTTATAAAGCTCTAATGTTCCACACTGTTAGTATCTGTCTGAGAATGACATGTGAAAAACAAAGTAATAACACAAATAGGCTATATAAGGAATAAAGAAGTAGATTATTTCCCTATAACAATATGTCTTGAAGCATTTTATTCCTCTTTTACCACAGCTTTTACTTTTTTGTTTATTAAAGAATGGCACATCATACTTTTTATCTGTTTATATAGTTACATTGAACATCCACAAAATGATGTTATAGCAGCTACAAACAGTCGTTCCCTCGAGTCGTTTTTTCTCTCTCTTGCAGTTAATAAGGCAAAAAATTAAAACACAGGTTGTCTTGTTTCTGAGAAACCACAAAAAAACTCCTCCGTCTTGAAGATGTTGGAAAACTTCAGGTAACTTTACCTCGAAACATTACAAAGACATTGGAGACTCCTTCCATAAACATCTCCTCACAGAACAGTGAGCTGCTGTCAGAGCTGCTGTTACAGAAAACTAATCAACACTTTCTGATCACATCAGAATCTTCTTGGAACCTGCTGAATAGTTTTGTAGTTTTGTAGTATTTTCATTGCACTCGTTGTTTGCTGATTGTAGAGAAATCGCCATCTGCCTACTGTAGCATGATGCAGGCTTTAGAATAATTCACAACAGCTGTGAATAAAACAGCAGCTGATGTGGAAATTAATGAGGCGTCCATATGCGAGTGTCGTTCAGCAGCTGTCTGTAAACACCACACTAGCATGTTTACGTCCTGAGAGGAGAAGCTTTTCATCAGTGTGTGTCAGGCAGCTGAATGAGGTGTGGAAACAGGAGGAGAACAGATCGAGGTCAAACACTGTGTAACGCTCAGGGTGTGTTATTGTTCAGAATGTCGTGCACCTGGTGTGTATTCGGTATTTCATAAAACTGTAGGTTATGTCCACTGTGTTTACAGCTGGTATTAATGTAAATTCAAATGATTTGCTATCAAATATGCTGTTTTTCTCTATGGTAAACTATAAATAGTGTAAAATATAAATAAATAGGAATGAAGAAGATTAGGAGGTTGAGGCAGGGGTCAGTAGGAATGAAAAGGGGTGTGGTCAAGGGAATGAAAAGGGTGTGGTCAACAGCAAAACAACAACAACAACAAAAAGATTACACCCAAAGATTTTATCTAAGCTGAATCAGGCTGATTGCAAGCAAATCATGTATTGTACATATTTTATTCTTCCAGTTACAAAGGTATGATTGGTCAAAAATGGCTTGGGGCGGAGTTTAGCACAGAAAGTTGTTTTCCATAACCAGCTTTGTTGGCTCAGTTAAGGGGTTAACATTAGCAGCCCTGGGATTTGAACTCTCGACCTTCCAATTCTTCTCCCAGGTCCTTAACCACGAGCCTTATAGTTATGCAACCAAGTTTCCCAAATTTGAGTCATTTCTTAGTGTGAGCACATCTGCCCTACTGTATCTGTATCGTTTTGACCTTTTGTAGAGTTTCTCAATGGTCATTGGAGTGCAACATGATGGCTAGATCTCATGAAAGTTTCCAGTCCTCAAAAGAGGATGTAATGTGTGACATCACAGTTTTCCCTTTTACAGAAAAGTCACATGAAAGTTTAGTGCATGTGACTATTTTTCACATGATTCACATCTTATTTGAGGTCATATTTGGTTTGGATAAAACAGTGAAATGCACCTTCACGTATCACACCTTCACGTGTTACACGTGATCACATATTTCAATTCAATTTCAATACAATTCGATTTATTTGTATAGCGCGTTTAACAACAGACATTGTCACAAAGCAGCCTCACAGAAGTATATAAATTCTGAATATAAACCTATGAATCTATACATGTATTTATATATATCCCTATAAAACTCCCTGAGATGATAAAAGGAAGAAACCTTCAGAGGAACCAGACTCAAAAACCATCCTCATTGGGGTGGCACTGTATAGTGCAATTATAAAACTTACTTTAGTAATAGGGTCAAGTTTTGACTGCAGGACTGTTGGTGGTGATTTGAGTCCTCTGCTATTGTAGCAGAACCGCTCATGTCAACAGCAGTCCAACGGCATCATCACAGTTCTAGGTGTGTGTTGAGGCAGTTCATATGGTGCCGTCCTCAACAGGAGCAAGTGGTGTCCGAGTGATGACTCCAACCAGGAGTAGGACACCAGGATGGAATATGATATATGTGGATGGAATAACATATGGCATATGATAAGCATGTCTTGAACATGGAAATGAATTCACAACATTTTTTATAGCGTTTCCTGATGTACAATAAAAAGTTTTTATTAGAGGAATCTTTCCCTTGTCAATCACGATGACACTGGCCAATCTGCGAGCTCGTGTATGCAGAAGAGGGCGGTAAGCGCTTTCCTCCGAGTGTGATGCTCCGTGTGCAGCATTTGGCTTATGAACCAGGTGTTAATCTTTGACCTCCCTGATTGGTATCTGCATGTGATAAGGTAGAGCTCAAAAGTGGGCAGGGCAAAATGCGGTTAGATATAAATCTTGTGGCACAAATAACGACCACATCTAGCACATCGGATATGATTCGGCGTGACACGTTTGCTGCATTCATCATTTCTGCTTTTATAAGCAATATGTGTTGTTCTCTGGTCAGGGTGGTGTTGGTATAAATTTCTCTTTATATTTGGAGAAATAGAATTAGCATTACTGTAATTACTAAATAATTCATAATAACAGACAGGAGTAATAATAATCCAGCACTGAAAGGGGTTAATGTTCTGAAGTTCAACTCAAGTGAATCTCTTATCGACATTTCATGATAAAGGTCAGATGGTCTGCCAAGAATAAAACAAATCTTTCTTCTTCTTCTCCTCCTCCTCTTTCTTCTTCTGAGATGTAATGGCTTCCCAGATGGTGTATTTCACTGTTTTTTTATGAATCATTGTCATTCCTCTCCAGTTCCTCCCCTAATTGCTTCCGTGTGCAGCGGATGGAAAGAGAGATGCAGTGTTGGACAGATAAATTTGCATGAATGATGAATGCATGCTTTATCTGCACATTCGAGTGTGGGCAGCTTCTGGGTTTGTTACGTAACATTCTGGTCCTTAGAAAAGTAGAACGGAGCCGTGTCCAGGCTTAGAGCATTTATATTTTCCATATGTACGCAAGCTCCGTGCCCCCTGGTAGGAATACTCGTGGGCGGCGCAGCCTCTGGAATCAATACGAGGTTACGCAACAGGCCAAGAAGAGAGAGAGAAGTAAAACACAGAGCGAGATCATTCACAGATCATTATACACAGTACACACACACACACACACACACACACACACACACACACACACAACGATAAACAATGAGTCATTTTTTTACACTGATAAATCATGTTTGATATCTGATAAAAGTTTATGCACTCTTTGAAGAAAACTAATTCCCAGCAACAAGAAATTTTGTGAGCAAACTAATGCATCTCACTAGCAAGGAAAATATTACATAAATCCTTCCTCTTGTTTTGTTTTAGTTTCTTTATAAAAGTATTTTTCTGTCAGTTTTTTTGCATAATTTTTCATTTGGTGTGTCACATTTTTTTTCTTTTTTAAGATAAACTATAACGGATTTTTTTTTTGCTTCATAAATCAACAACACGTCTGTTAATGTGCTGCAGAAGCAAAATCCTAGGGTTAGCTAAAAAATCTTGTTAGCTAGCTACATTATCTGCTTAGCTACGTTTAGCTTTAGGCTATCAATTTATTTAAAACATATAACTCATTACTTATTAAGCACAAGTACAGAACTGGACGATATGATTATATAATGTCGATATCATGATCAACTGCACACGCCTAAAGTTATAGATTTTTTTCCAACATTATTTTTTAAATATACGTTTTTTCAATTACAAACTGATTGGATTGGAAGCAGCACTAAGGTTAACATTTTTTTATGTTTTTTATTATTAGAATTTATTAAAACTGTTACGTTAAAGTGTTTCAGGGTGTTTTGATTTTAATTCAGCACTACAGTTTTGCTGGAAGTTAGCTAGCCTATATATCGTGATACACAAAAACATCTTATAATATTTTATTATTATTTTATAATAAAATAAAAGTATCATGATATAATCATTTTTTTGGTCACATTGCCCAAGTCTAGTATAAATAGTATAACTAGTATGACTAATATAGCTAGTATGAGTAATAAATATACATATTTCACACCTCTTGCCTCTTCTGTTAATGTTCTGAAAGTAAAGTTTGTACTTCTTTCAACTGCCTTCAATCTCTCTTGTTTTATTTTTGTTCTTGTCAAAATATTTTTCGATATTTATGTCTGAGCTGCTTGCACGTCTCTTTTTTTAAACCCAGCCTGAAAAAAAAGAGATGCCATTTTACATCTAACACCCAAAAATCTCAAAAACCTTTTCCCTGAAGTGCATGAGGTACAGTACGCGCCCGCTTGTGCCGAGTGCCAGAAACAGGATTAAACTTGGGGTTTTTTCTTTTTCTCTTTTCTTTTCAGATGCATGTGTGCTTGAAGGAATTCCTTTGACATTTGATCTCCATCCACATCAGAGTGTGCGGTGGTGGGGAAAAGCCAGCTGGTGTCTCTCCAACATCCCTGATGAGTGGAGTGTTCAGTCTGTAAAGTGCCGCGCTGGAGGGAGAGGATCAGCGTAGATCCTCGTGAGGCATTATAACATAAGTGTTGGAGAACAGGGTTTGTCAATTTTACAAATATTCTCTTTAAAAAAAAAACATTCTAGTATGGCTGAAAATGAAATATTGTAGCTCAAGCTCATATTGTAGAATTGTGGCTCCTGATTGGTCAGAAGGTGTTGATTAATTCTCTAGAACAGCAGCTCTGATAGTAGTGCAGCTGCAAATCACAGCTTTATATTAATACGCTCGGTCTAATACATGTAAGAGGAACAAAACACTTTAGGATGTGCTGTTATAGGAAATTAATTAACTTCCGGGTGATAACAGTAAGTCAGCTTCATCACGCCATCACGTTGATTTTGTTTCCTGGAATGTTTTATTCCCTACGTTTTCTTTCGTTCGTTCTTTCTTTTTTGAAATTCAACCCTAGCATCTAACTCTTCCATTTTTACACGTGGAAGCTTTTACACTCCTCTTGGCTGTGCATCTTGGCATGGGATTTATCTTTGGAGAAATTATGCTAAAATTAATTCTAATGACTAATCCTCGAATATGGATATGCTTTAAAACTCACAGAATTTCTATTTCAATTGCCAAAAAAATGTGTTGCATTAGAACCGGAATGAAACAAGACTGTGAGTATTAAACATGGCTGGTTTAGGAATTAACAGCTGTATACACTTGGAAAAGATGACATGGCTAAAAAGTAAGCAGTACGTATTTAGTGAGTATTGTGTGTCCTGAGAGTCGAGTTATACACACGTGTTGGGATTCACGATTCACGCCTTAAAAATATATATGAATTAAGAACTTTTCAGAATTGATACTTCTACTCAGTAAAAATCTGCCAACCTCACAGGTGTGAGCTACACAAACATGAGTTAAATAATCTGAAAGAAGAGCCCCGAAAAAAATGGACTTATTCGTGTGCGTAACCCGACTCTGAATGCCAGGAACTTTCCTTCTGTAAATACTTACGAAAATATAAATATGGCTCAATGAGGGGAACACTATAAACATATTATATTAAAAATTATATTTTAGTTTGTTATTCAATCTGTCAAGTCTCTGTTCTTGTCATTTTAAGGCTTGTCAAATTTATTTCGTCTTTCAGAATGTGACAATATTAATTTATATAAAAAAGTGCATTTGGAATATGGATGAACGCAGGATGAACCCAGTAATCCCAGCTCTTCATCCTTGTCTATAGGTAGGTGTGTGTGTGTGTGTGTGTGTTGCGTGTGCCTTTCATTCACAGAACTCAGGTCACATGATGATTGACGCTGCAGGTCTTCCTGAGATCACGGCCCAGACTCTCTGCTGGCCCGAACACGCAGTTTCAGACAGGAAGGAAAATCTGGAAGGGCGGGTCCGAGGCTCAGAGAGGAATCGGGAAACTATGATAAGCAACACCTTTTCCCATACTGCTCTTCTCAACATGCTTCCTTCTTATTACACTGAGCATTTCCTCATTGGTTCACATTACTGTATTTTCTGAAGAAAGGCAGAATAAAAGCCTAGCAGCTAAATGTTAAAAAAAAAACAAGAAACAAACAAAAGACACTGTATATGTAAAATGTAAACGATTCCTTCAACAATGCTCAAGGAAATATCATTAACCAGAGTTGAGAGACTTCAGCTACATTTCTATTACATCTCAGCAACCACACAAAAACCCTGAAACTGTTGCAAAACATTTGAGAACTGGAAAAGAGAGACATCTTTCTTTCTCAGCCTTTCTGTTGGAAAACAACTCCACTCCATAATCACTCTTTCCCTCTCTCAACCTTTGCAGTATGTCGTACAACAGAAATGGTTCTGTACATCACACACACACACACACACACACACACACACACACACACACACTGTTGAACATCCACTTAATTTATTTGATTTCATTCAAAAGATTTGTTATAAAACATGATTTTGAAGGATTATTTTTTAAAACTAGCCCAAATCTGACAACCCTCTCTATCTGTCCTGAATATGTTCATATGTTCATAGAGAGCGAGCATGGGGCAGCGTGATTCCTGCTCCCATGGGCCTCTGTTAGCACTCCATTGCAGTTCCTATTTTGACCACTAGTTGCAATAATAACTCCATGGCGTTTAATGGGGTAGTGAGCGTGCTACATTACAATTGTGCAACATCCAGAATGGTGACAAATCAGCGAAGAATCAGCAGATACGTCAAACAGCAACATTGTTTTATCAGTGGTCATTCAAATGAGGTAATTAATATTTCAACAGCGTAAAATATAAACGGAGTTGCAAATGAAGACTTTGTGAAGTTGAACAGCTGATATAAATGGATATTATCAATTTTCTCCCAAGCCTTGGAAGTTTTGTTTTCTCCTCCTCGTTTGCCATCACACTTGTAAATTCATGTTTCAGCATATTTAATTATATTCAATATTAAAAATTAAATATCATACTAAATATCATTTAACGGTGGCACGGTGGTGCGGTGGTTAGCACTGTCGCCTCACAGCAATAAGGTCCTGGGTTCGATCCCCGGGTCACCCAGGGTGCCTTTCTGTGTGGAGTTTGCATGTTCTCCCCGTGCATGCGT
>JAQMYM010000009.1:20611528-20623059 GCA_030014255.1 Parauchenoglanis ngamensis
CCAGGGTGTACCCCGCCTCTCGCCCCAACATGCTGGGATTGGCTCCAGCTTCCCCGCGACCCAGATGGATAAAGCGGTGTAGATAATGGATGGATGGAATATTATTTAACTGTGGCTTGTTTTAATGTGGTTCCCAAAATAGTAACACACAAAATCCATCTTCATAATTACTGCGAATGCTGATATAATAATAAATTAATAATAAATAAATAAAAAAGATCAAATAATTGGTTCTGCTGCATCAACTGCTAATTTATAATTTGCTGAATTATGAAAGTGGAAGCTATATTCTTAAATTATACCAAATTTGCAAACCAAATTAGACTCAGATTAGATTTAGTTCAATACTCACTATCTTCTTATTTTATATATTGTATTAGCTTTTATAATGAAACATTTTTAAATTCATGCTTTTATGTTACTTCATATTACATTTGACAGCAAAGAAGACAACGCTGTTTCTTTCTTCTGTCCGTATTTTCTATCCCTGATTTTGTTTTCCAGTTTAAAGGCTTGTGTTTATTAGGCCTGACTCTGAATCCAGCTCAGACTGGCTAGAGACTAGGTTGTAAAACAGTGGCGTATTCCTTTAACCCAACTTCATGCCAGCTAAAATATTATCATACTGCAAACACATGGCTTAATCGTGTACACTACTTTAACCCAAGCAAAGCAAACATTAGCCTATGAGTTCACCCTTTGCCATGCTGTTTTCCTCTTCTTCTCTGACACGAGTGTTTTAAGACAATAGCTCCAGCTGTGTTTACCACACCACCAATCTCCTGCTGGGCTGCCCTTCAAAAACGTTTTTTAAAAATACAATCACAACAGCAAATCACAAGCAGATACCCTCAACGCTCGCCAGGACACACGAGCTTCCTGTTGACAGTAAATGCTAACCGTTTTGAAGTAGACTGTATCACTGTACCACCATAACAAACCCGTGTATCAAATCTGTCCACATCAGCAGGCCGGGAGGAAGCTGGGTTTCTCTCGGCAGAATATGAGGTTGTCAGGTTCTGGCTTGGCCGTCGGCTCTCAGGCCTGCTCTGGAGGTGGTTTTGTTTTTCCAGAAAGTTGGCTGGCATTCTCTCTCTGCGGTAGGCTTTCTCACAGCTCCTGAAACCCTGCCATGGAGGCCCACGTAAGGCTCCAAAACTGTTTTTCTCCTGCTGAGAAAGTACAGTATGATAACGAAACAATGCTAGAGATTGATACCAGTCATATAATCTGACTTTAAGCACATCAAATACAAAATGCTTTTTGTCCGATACAAAAATGAACAAGATAAGATAAACCTTTATTTAACTCACAAGTGCATTTCAGCATTACAGTAACCTTAAATTAGCAAAATAATTACAAGATCTGCTATACATGAATAGATGTGTGCAAATATACACATGTACCTATTTATAGTAGTACCTGAGGAAGTATTAGAGTTACAAATAATGATACTGGTGTAGCTGTATACAGTAAATAACACTGAAGTGAAATCTCACTTCTGACTGGTCGGAAGGTGCTGATGAATTTTTCGTAACGGTAGAAATTTCATTCACAGAGACTTGTACAGCGAATTCTCCACATAAACAAATGTGTGTGATCACTGATACATGGAAGGAGTCTCCAGTGTCAGTGCTTTGTAACAAAGCCGGAGTTCTAATGTTAAGTTTTCTTAAGTCTTCTGGACGCTACGCTTCATCTTATATACGAACATAATGGGTATAAATAAAAATCTTTTTAATATGACTTGCACATAGACTCTAGCTGCATATATCTCAGGTATCTGAATGACAAGCCTGAGTTAGCTATATAGCAAATTTACAAATAAGTATTTTTTTTTCAAGGCACAGACAGATTGTCTGTTGTGGGGGTGTTAAAAAGTGAGAGATTTTACTATCTAATTTCTAACTATCTTTGACTTTAAAGGGTTTAGACAGTTTGATTTCAGCTCTCGTTTAAGAGAACATGGATTCTCCTGGTCGGATTATGATAGACCTGTGATAAGAAATGTTTCTACGCTTAAGTCATCAATCATGTTTTTAATAGCATGTTTAGTTGAAATTTCATCGTCACCATTAGCGTGGAGCTGTCCTGTGAGTTTGGCGTGATCCTATACCGTCCTGCTATTGGTGGATTTTAGACGAGTGTCATCGCAGCGCTATGCATTCTTTGATTTTAATCATAAATGTATCACAATGACACAGCGTTGTCGTTGACGGAGTTTGTTTGTTGTCTCAATGCTGCCTCTAAGCCCTCTGATCTTAACTCATGGTCAAAGAATTCTTTTACAGTTTTATGAATTATTTTGTCTGTAAAAGCAAAATCAGACAGCAAATTGCAGAGTTCAGTTTCAACTTCCATAGAGCATCCATAATTTGCTTGGACATTTAAAGTGTATGGTTTACGCAGTAGGCCTGGATTGAAAAGTCTATAACAATCATCAGGACTAAAGGAGATATTTTTGTCCAAGGAGACACTTGGAACAAAACAAAAAAACACCCACACACTACGACTTTCCTCCCTGCAAAACTCTCTTTTTTTAAATACAGCCACGTCTCGAAGGCCATGGCCATGTGTTTACTGCAACGTGGGCTGATGCAGGTTTGCTTGTGAGACACTGTGTGTGTGTGTGTGTGTGTGTGTGTGTGTGTGTGTGTGTGTGTGTGTGTGTGTGTGAGAGAGAGATGCAGGCTTTGTTTGTACAGTGATATCGAAAGAGACAGAGCCAGAGAGGGGTGGGGGGGGTTTGGGAATAAAAGGTCGTGTCTGGTGGAGGGTGGTTCTCCTCCAGTTTCCCTCTTTTCCTGAATGAGCCCCCTCCTATTGTTTTTTTCCCTGGCAGCTGGACATACTGTTCCCGCGTGCTCAATAGTGTTCCCGAGTGTTCGAGCCCTCGCAGAGCCTTTCCCTCCCTTTCCTAAGAGCACCCTGTCTCACACACACTCACACACACAATTTAGACATCTGTCTGCAAGCCTGGACATCCAAGCAAATGGATCGCATTTACAGTAACTCGGTCTACCACAGAAATACGCAGGAACGCACGAGGCCGAGTGCAGCGCAGGGTGAAAATGTGCTGCTGTAAAAGCTTATCGTGAAATGAAACTGAAAAAGTTGGGAAGATTTTTTTTATATTTAATGTGCAAAATTCTGAATCTTAACAGTTTGAAAGACTAATTTAATCTAATCAACAGTTTATCCAGTTATTATAATTATAGCACCTAAAAAAATCTGCTCCCTCACCAACCTTTCTATTAAAGTCATTCAGACCCCCTAAAAAAAATGCAGTTTGTGACGGTGCATAAAATTGGGAAACCAAAAGGAACTTTAAAATGTAGCTGTAATCAGATAAAAAGTATGCCATGTCTTTCTTTAATTTATTAGTACTAAGAAACTGCTGTGGTTTAAGACAAATGAAAGAAAAACACCTCAGGACATGCTGTTAGAGGAAAATAATCATCTTCAGGGTGGCAGCAGTGGTATGTTCATCACTCCACCCTGTTGTTTATTAATTTCCTAAACACAGCATTAAAATGTTCAGCTCTGGAGGGTGATATCGTGTCAGCTGGTGAAGGAGGAAAGCAGTTTTGCGTCCTTCCTGTTTGCATGTTCAGCGTGTTCGGCTTCCAGCACCTGCAGTGAAATCCTAACACACTCCAAAACCCCAGCCAAAAATCATACAGTGCTAAATTAACCCCTGCAGTGTTTATGTACCAGCCGACGCTGTGTGAGGTTAATTAAACATCGCTCAGCTTCAGTGACACGAGTAAACTACTGTAACGCATAAACCTATTTAATCCTAAATGTAATGGACATTTCATTCTTTTCTCATAAAGCACTAAACGACTTAATGATGTGTTTGTGGATGAAGAGTAAAGTAGATCAAATAGCAAGTCGACTGAATTACCTATAAACATTTTCATCTGGGAGGTGAGTCATAATTGGTCATGTGACCTGATCTCCATCGGAGAAAGAGGACATCTGAGTAAGAGGGAATAACACATTGTATTGTGCACTACTTTCACAGAACAGCATGGTCTGAAGTGTGTTATTCTGCTTATACAACAGCGATTTGCTGACTATTACAGTGTTTAACTTATTAAAGAGTGACATGACGTACTTTTTAATGTTTAATCGTTAGATTATGTGTTCCTGTTCTTGTTTACATTATAGCAGCTGTAAACACTCGTTTCTGTCCTCACAAGCCGCAGCTTATTGTTTTACCCAGAAATCATAAAGCGTAAACTTCTCAAGTTACAGCTTTACCTCTGACTGTTACAAAGCGCTGACACTGGAGACTCTTTCCTTGAACATTAAAGGTCCACTATACAGGGTTTTGAGGCTATCTATTCGCAGAAGTGGAGTAGATATTCCGTAATATCCTTATGGAATTCATAAGTCTGTCCTCATTAGTGTTTAATTATCTGTAACTACGAATCGTTGTGTTTGCATAAGTTTATAGCGAGCCCTTTATATCTACACAGGGAGCGGGTCCACCTCTACGGAGCCGCCGTGTTGCACCGCTACAGTAGCCCAGAACGGACAAACCTGTAGAGAGCGCCTTCCACGTTTCACGTTTTTACAAGCGGCAGCGTGAATCCGGAAGGAAGCTCCGGAAGGACGACAAAGTAGAAGAAAGAACAGGAATCAGTGTTTGCTGGAGCTGGAGAACAAGTTTGAGAAGCCAAATTTTGAAAAATGGAGGATCATACTTCTTATTTAGCATAGAAAAAGTAAAGAGGGTGTGAATGTATAAGTAAAAGTAAAATGTAAAAGTACTTGGAAGAACGCTACGGTCTCCTGATGGCCACCGCACCGTAAGGGGGGGGTGAGCTGGTTCAATCCTACATACTGGACCTTTAAATAAATGTCTCCTTACAAAAGATTTCACCATATGAGTGATTATATATCTTTCTTTGCTAGACAAAACATTATTTTGTAACCCACTTATTATTTGTGTTTGGATTATATTTGGATTATATTTATATTTGGATTATTTGGAGCGTCTACTGTACAAGCCCCTGTGAAAGAGTGGTTGCTATAGAAACGTCTGTCATGCTGTTATATTACCATAATTCATATATTTTGACCAATCAGATTTGAGATTTAAACCTTGCTGTGGTATATAAGTAGATAAACATACTGGATATTATAACACAGAAATGTCTCCCATATTTGATTATAATATTGACAATATTGTCCTTCCACACAGGTCATACTTCTGTCCGCTGGGATAACCCATTGTGAATTCAAGATTTTTAATTCCTATATCTATAGCGCTTTATCCGTCTGGGTCGCGGGGAAGCTGGAGCCAATCCCAGCATCTTCGGGCGAGAGGCGGGGTTACGCCCTGGGCAGGTCGCCAGTCCACCACACAGACAAACACACTCGCATTCACACCTATGGGCAGTTTAGAGTAGCCAGTTGACCTAATCTGCATGTCTTTGGACTGTGGGAGGAAACCGGAGGAAACCCACCCAAGCTAAATCCGGCTTAATGCAACTTTGGCAAAACCATGATTAAATGTGTCAGAAATGTTGACCTATAGCCAGTGACGTTAACACCAATCACCGGCTTTCAAATGTATTTCTGTTGTAACGTTGTGAGTGGACACACTACATGCAGCAAAAAAAAATAAAAAATGTATCTCATTCTCAAGTGCTTTAATCAATAAAATGAAACTCCAAAGACATGCTCTGCCTGCTGCTGTTGTGTATTCAAATACTTGCCTGTTTTAAATTCTTCAGGTCATCCTTATAGAAAACAAAGAAGAGTCTCTGGTCAGAGCGAGAGACCGAAGCTCACAGCTCGGACTTCAGAACATCAGCTTCATCCAGGCGAACCTCGACTACTTCATAGGGAAATTCCAAGTAGGGGTGAGTGAAGATCCAATTAACACGACAGTTCACGAACAGGTCAACTCCAGCTGGCTTTGGTTTAGAGAGATGTTAGTGATGTAGTACTTGTGCATGTGCATGGACACGGATACAAATAAATAGGATGTCAAATTTAATTAGACATTAATATCCAAAATAATTTGTCTTCTCTCTATTCACAAACTGTGGGAATGCAATCCTTTTGACTATATGTGTAATATGTTTTGCATTCATGTTATTAGATTTACATTAAATACATATTTCTTTAGTCTGATTTGCAACCGATGTAGTGAAATGAAATCCACCCCAATACTTTATTCAGTACATGCTTTAATGTCAGCGGCTTTAGAAAACTGGCTTTGAAGTATTGTTCGTTGTCGACCGCCGTGCTAGGTTGATAACTTCTGAGTATCGTGTGCCATTTCTAGGCATTCTGACCTCCAGGTACATTTCTTTCAAAGTCAGGAATGCGTATTTGAGTTCAGCTTTTGTTTGCCAGCCTTCACGCAAAGCTGAGTCATTGCCGTTTTTTTCCACCGTCTTGTTGGTGTGAATGGTTTAGCTAGTTCTCACCTTTGTGCTATATGAAATGCCAGATGCAGTGAGAACTAAATGCTCAGCTTCCAGTCCACAGCTCTGTTAGCACTCCCACAACTCTAACACCCGTAAGAGCGTTATTATCTCTAAATTAAGAAACGTTCACACTAAATGAAGCTTTAAACGTGTTTAAAACTCTCTTAGTCATAGTGAGATGAATGGGTTCGATCCTGAAGTATTGCGTATTATGGCGCAATGTGATCCGGATAAAAAGGAGGATAGATGAAGAGGAGAACAAGGAGAAGGGTCAAAAGGAAGATTTGGAGGAGCAGGAGAATGATAATGAAGTGATGACTCTGTGGTCAAGGCTTTGGGCTATGGCAAGGAGTACCTTAACCGGCAACTGCTCAGTTGTATGCTGTCTCAAGCTGCAGGGGGGAAAGGACTGGATGGTATTTGTGGTGGTGATGATGAAGATGAGGAGGAGAGAGATGAGTAACAGAATTATGAGGAGGAGGAGGAGGATGGAATGAAAAATAAGTGGAAGGTGGAAAATGAGGGTGCAGTGGATGACAGCGGTGGGATTATGATGAGAATAATGAGGAGGAGAAGGGTGAAGAGAGAGGTGTGGAAGAGCAGGAGAATAATAATGAGAAAGAAGAGCAGGAGAGATGATCATGAATTGCAGAGATGAGAAGGTAAAGAGTGGTGATGTGGCGGAGAATTGAGTAAAAATGGAATAAGAGCGGGACGTCTAAAATGAGTATGCATTGGTGTAGAATAGCGAGGAGGAGGAGAATGATAAAGATGAAGAAAAGAATGATGAAGATGAGGATTATGAGCAAGAGAGCAGGGTAGATGATCCTGAGGAGGAGAATGGTTATAAGAAAGAGGAGCAGGAGAAATGATGATAAGGATGTTGAGGAGAATGATGATGAGAAAGAGGAGCAGGAGAGATGATGTTAAATTGCGGAGATGTTGAAGGAGAAGACTGATGATGAGAATTGAGTAAAAAAGAGGAGGAAGAGACGGATGTGGAAAATGAGGATGGAGTGGTGCGGAGGAGAATGATAAAGAACAGAAGAATGATGACGATGAGAAGAAGATGGAGGATAATGAGAAAGAAGAGTTGGATAGATGGGGCTGTCAAGGATGAGGATGATTATAAGAAACGATGAAGATGCTGAGAAGAAAAGTATGATGTGAAAGAGGAGCAAGATATTGATGTTGAATTAAAGAGCAGAGATGAGAAGGAGGCGATGTGAGGTGGTGAGGAGGAGAATGATCAAGATGAACAGAAGAATGATGAGGAAGATGAGACGAAGAGGAGGCTTATGAGGAGGAAGAGAATGATGTGTAGAAACATGATCCGGAGAAAAGAGCCATCGTGATTAGAAGGAGCTGCTGGACGATGACAAGGTGGCAGATGATGAGGATGAGGAGGAGAACGAGATGGAAGAGGACGATGAGCTGTAAGAATTCAGTTTCACTTCAACAATGATTAAAAAATAGAAATAGGAAATGGATATAGAATAGATTCATACATTTACTCGTCACTTTATACGCCTGCTCATTCATGCAATTATCCGATCAGCCAATCATTTGGCAGCCTAAAATCATGCTGGTCATGAAACCTTAAGCCATGCCTTTGGGATGTTTGTTGGTCCCAGATTGGATGGTGTGATTTTCAGAAACTGCTAATACTCTGGGATTTTCAAACACAACAGTGTCTAGAGTTTACACGGAATGGTGTGCAAAGCACTCTTTACAACTGTGGTGAGAAAAGGGTCTCTGAAAGCACAAGTGGTTGAACCTTTGAGGTGGATGGGCATCAACAGCAGAAGACCACCTCAGGTTGCACTCCCGTCAGCCGAGAACAGGAATCCGAGGCCGCAGTGGGCACGACTCCCTGAAACTGGGCAGCTGAAGATTTGAAAAAGACCAGACTATGTTTTTCCAATCTTCAACTTTGGGTAATTGCGTAAATGTGCAGGTTCACATGTGTTCCTGTGAAAGTGGCCGGTGAGCGTAGAAATGATTCTGATATTTATACTGTCCCAAATCATTTTTTTCTTCTTTCTTTTTTGATCATTCATGGATCTTTTTTTTTTGTTGTTGTTGTGTAGTTGCTATCAAACAAGTGACTTCCAAGCCTTTTCGTTCTATGGAAGAGTGTTTCGATTGCAGATATTTTAAAGGATAAATTCCATTTGCACTGACATTGATGTGTGTGATGAAGGTAAGTGTGGGCTGTAGAGCTGCTGACTGAGGCGTGTAAACGGGATTTCCTTCTCATTTTTGTGATTGTGGTAACTTTTTTTATATAGTTCAACCGAAGGAAACTTGAAAAAGCCATAGTGATTTTTTTTTATTTGATACCATTATCAAAGTGAAAGGCCCATTAGGCCATTGCATTAGGCTTTTACTACATGGCATGGGTTAGATTATTTGAAGTTATACAACCCATTAGCACAGATTGTTATGGTAAGAAATGAGGCCACTGCAACCAGCATGATGATATCATTCTGAATCTAAACACTGATCTTGATTTACCTTGAAATTGTTGAATTGGCTTGGGAATTTGACTGATATTTGCTGATATAGTTGCGGTTTCTTTTTAATTTTCAGTTGAAAAGATGTTGATTCCCCAGAACACAGGGGCTTGTTCGTGTAATCCACCTTGGGTTTGAATGGCTCATTTCTTCTGCAGTGCTGATCTTTCGATTGAGTTACGTAACACGGCCCTCACTCGAGCGGCCCTGTGTGTGGCTTTGCTGTTGCAGCTTTGTTGCACGGCTGCCTTTTCGTGTGCTCATTGCCTTAATGAGACGTTTCAGCTTGCGCTGTGCTCCATGGAGACCTGCTCCACTTGGCCTTCAGTCCAAACCATGTGCTCTTTCTCAGCTTGCCAAATTGTCTGTCTCTTACCCACACACAGGAAGTTTACATCATCTTACTTGTGGCTGTGCATTTGGATTTAGCAGATCTCTACTGGGAGAGCAACCCATAATATTTCAAGGTCTGGTTTGTTTTTTTCCTCCACGTGGGTGTGTTTCACAGGATGCGAGACATGGTTTTTGCAGTCTTACTACCTGGTTCTCAAGTCGTGCTTCTAGCTTCAAGCTTTCTTGGTTCCGTGGTTCAATCCTGAGCTCGGGTGACTGTCTGGATTGAGTTTCGCATGTTCTTGCTTGGGTTTCCTCTGGGTTCTACAGTTTCCTTCCCCCTCCAACAACAGTTGTTGGACTGCTAATGTTAAATTGCTTCTAGGTGAGAATGACTGGTGTCCCATCCAGGTTGTATTTCCATTTGGCACTCAAAAAACATTTGTTTTTTTTTTGCAATCTTGCTACCCGGTTCTTGCTACGCAGATCAGTGCTGCCTGTGCGGTAAAAAGTGTCTGGATCTGGATGATCTGGTCTTGCAATAATGTCATACTGCAGTATATCTGTTAGCTGTGCCTGGTTACGTTCTCTGTGGCCTGTCTGCTTAAATGCTACCGCCGGAGCCAGGCAGAGTCCGTTACTTACAACCTCATCGGGGGTTTGAGGCTGAAACGAGTGAAATCGAGTAGCTACATTTTTTTCTGACAATCATACATAAACTTGTCCTTTCCGCTCCAGGCTTGTGTGAAGATGTGAGTAAACATAGCAGGAGTGATATACTGGGGGAAACAACTCTGGGCTGACGCAGGCTTAATTTGTCGTGGCTGTTGCGTGGTTCAGCAGCACTGACTGAAGACCTTTACGGTTACATTTATTCATTTGGCAGATGCTGCTGTTCAAATCCACTTACAAGGGAGGCCGAATCTAATCTAAGCCCTAGGTTGTTAAAGGAATGCTTCAGCATTTTTCAACGTAATCTCTGTGTACCACATCTATAGTATATGTGTTTACCAAAAGCAATCATTTTAACCTGCTTCCTCTACCAAGAAAAGAACAAAAAAAAATCAATTTGCTCAAAACTCATTTGTAATGGATGTCTAAGGGCAGGCGAAGCTGCTGGTAAATATTTATTTGCCGCTGCATTAGAATTCAAAAGGTTTTGAACATAGAGTTTATTAAAGCTTAACCACTATCGGCAATTAAAGAAGGAACTAGTGGCTATCAGATACCTAAATCTTATGCTTTATTGTGATGTCACATTTTACACCGGATAAAAATGACCGTTTAACTGTTAAAACAACCTCACCAGCTACTTCATTAGGAACGCCGGCTCATTCACGCGGTTATCCGATCAGCCAGTGACAGTGCAATGCGTGTAATCATGCAGATCATCAGTTATTGTTCACATTAAACATCAGAAAGGGGTAAAATGTGATTTCAGTGATTTTAACCGTGGCATGGTTGTTGATGCCAGACGCACTGGCACAAAATGTCAGACCTTGAGGCGAGTGGTCTGCAATAGCAAAAAACATCATAGGGTTTCACTCTTAAAGTACATAAGCATTCATTTTTTGGCACCATTCGGTGTACACTCTCCAGACTGTTGTGTATAAAACTCCCAGGAGATTAGAAAGTATCCCCCAATGAGTATTTTGCTGCATTGCAATAACAAATTTAAGCACATCAAAATGGGATTTTTTTTCCCCAGCTCATTTTGCAATGGCTGTACAGAAATAACATTAAATAAAGTGTTAAGATGTCTTCAGAATGATTTGCAAATAAAAAAACCCTGAAAACTGCTTAGTTGGGAAGTATTCAGCACCTCGGTGTGAATTATCCTTCTGCAGCAGTTACAGATGAGTTGTCTCATGAGCTTTGCACATATTGATTTTGGCATTTTCTTCCATTCCTTAAGGCAAATTTTCTCCGAAATTAGATGAAGAATGTTGGCGGATGTAAATTTTCAGCCCATGCCACAGATTTTCATTTGGATTGAAGCCTGGGCACAACCCTTCTAGTCACTGCAGTTTTTGCCCTCTGCTTTGGCTCCTTGTGCTTTTGGAGTATATATTTTTGTGTTAAATGTAGATGTCTGGGGGGGCGGCACGGTGGTGCGGTGGTTAGCACTGTCGCCTCACAGCGAGAAGGTCCTGGGTTCACCCAGGGTGGCTTTCTGTGTGGAGTTTGCATGTTCTCCCCGTGCATGCGTGGGTTTCCTCCGGGTGCTCCGGTT
>JAQMYM010000009.1:20632230-20643094 GCA_030014255.1 Parauchenoglanis ngamensis
TAATATTTAACTATTTAGATCGTATTCAAAGTGATGAAAAAGTGTCCTTGGCTACAAACCCTAGATTTACATAAGCACTAAAGACAACGTGAAACGTCAAGTGGAAATGGCATAAGTTTTGGGCGGGGCTTTGGTTTTATTAATCAAAATTTGATTTGTTTATAAGGAAGAAAAAATCTTGCCACGTCATTGCTGATTATTATTATTATAATTGTTTTTAATTATTATTTCTGCCAAAAAATCAGGAAAACTTTTTTTTCCTGACATTCCACAACATTAGATGTAGCTATAAATGGATAAAAAGTATGATGTGTTGTTCTTTAATTTAAAAAAGGAGGTATAAGTGGAATAAAACGCTTCAGGACGTGCTGTCGTCAGAGCTTTAGGGTGGTGAAATTGTTTCCTGTTTTGTTTGTAACAGAAGCGAATCCGTGACATCGCGCCGAAGATCGTGCAGCTTCTCACCGAGTGGACGGAGACGTTTCCGTACGACTTCCGGGACGAGCGCATGATGCGCAGCCTGAAAGAGATGACGCACCGGCTGGCGTTCGGGGATGAGGTCAGCACCACTTCTTTCATTTCTGACCTCCAAAGATGATGTCATCTCTCTCACGACGATGACATCATTGCCTTTTCATGCAGACGTGAAGTCAAGGCCTCTCTTTCTCTCTCAGACTGTCGCTTAGCAACGCAGCCAGTCAGATGTCTGTGTGCTCGTGCGTTAGAGTCAAGAGGACAGCAGTTTTATCTGAGAGCAAACGAGACACACGAACATGTGAGCTGCGGGATGAAAAGGGCGAAATGCAGGAGAACGCAGGAAACGTTTTGGATGTGCTGTTGAAGCAGTGGGCGATACGGCAAAAATGTCAAATATATCACAATATTTTCCTGATACAGAAGTGCTGAACAGCGAGAACCTTTGTGTAACGTTTATGAGAAACAGTTGTTTAACACAGTACAGGTGGGAAAAGATCAAATCCGCAATTAATTTATACTTTCCATATTTTGATTGGTCAGGAAGTGTTGATCAACATAAATCTCAGGTTTATAATAATGTGCCTCTTCTAATACGTTATGGTTTCTATAGTAACTGCTAGTTTACAGGGATGTGTACGGTCGACACTCGCCAGGTTAAAAAAACACGTTTGTATTTGCTGATGTAGTGAAGTTTCCGGTAAGGAGAGTAAATGTTTATTTTACATTTACGAAGTCTTCAGTGTCAGAGGTAAAGCTGGACGTGCTACAGCATTACATGTAGCTAGAAATGAATAAAAAGTATGACGTGGTGGTGATTCATAAACAGAAAATTGTAACTGTTTTCGAATTGCTGTGATAGAAGAGGAATAAAACACTGAGTGGTTGATTATTTTCTTCTAACAGCCAGCCCCAAGGTGTTTTATTTCATATTTCTGTTTCTGACCAGTGAGATTTTTCACCCTGTAGTTCAGCGTTGCCGTAAACGAGGTCCTCACTTCTCCTCTGATGTTCTGCAGCTGTCCCGGAGAGCGATGCAGCGTCTGATCCAGCGACTCCTGCGCAAACTCACCATCCTGGGACAGTACGAGGAATCTCTGGTGACGTCCAGCACAGCGGTCACGGCGTCATCGGCGGCGGCGGCGGCGGCGGCGGGTGCTCTGAAGGCGAAACAGCACATACGGAGGGAGGAGAGTATCCTGAACATGTGTGACGACCCGTTCATCCTCGCTCAGCAGCTCACACACATCGAGATGGTGAGTGTGTGTGTGGGGGGGACCTCATCATCCTGCACTTATTCCCACAGTGTCAGATACTGATATTTGGATATGAAGGTGTTATGGGATGGGATGGCTCACTAACGCTAGCTTAATATACACTCATGAATGTAAAGCTGCAGAATTGAACTATACTTTAAGTAAAACTAAAAGAATGTGAAAGCAGGTTATTTTTAGTTCTTGGGTCATTCGAGCTACAAAAAGGGAACTAGGAAAGATTTTCGTAGTCAGAAGTTGGAATGCCGAGTTTAACGCAGGACTAATATGACTTGTACAATGAAAATTGAGCTTCACCTCTGACTTGTACGGAACACTAAAACTGGAGACTCCTTCCATAAGTGTGTCCTTACAGAAAACCGTTTTTGTTTGTTTTTTTATCCTTTCGTGTGAAGTGTCCTTCGTACAAGCGAATGAGCTCTTACTATAGAAACCATAATGTATTAGAAAATGACTAATATTTGTGCCTGCACGACTGTCAAAATGAATCAGCACCTTCTGACCAATCAGAACGAAGGATTCTGATCAGGTTGTTGTTCCACTTACAGGAGAAACTCGGTTACATCGGCCCTGAGGAGTTCATCCAGGCGTTCGTTCAGAAAAGACCTGCTGATAACCATAAGGTGAATGACATTTTCGATCACGTAATAGGCATGAACAACAGATTAAGATATTCATAACAGAGTTAATCATAGCTTTTAACTCTGTCCACCTGGGGTTCCTTTATAAAACTTTTTATAACCTTTTAGTGTTACGGATAAACAGCGCAGTAAAATGAATGTTGATGAATGAATGTAATTGTATTTCATTTCCTTTCATTATTCGGTTTTTATTGATTGATTGATTCATTCATTCATTCCACGTGATATCATCGTCAAACCACCTGAAATAATTGTTTTGTTTTGTTTTGTTTTTTTCTCCCAGAGTTTTTTCAGCAAAAGGAGAGTCAGTAATCTCGAAGCCTACGTCGAGTGGTTTAACCGGCTCAGTTACCTGGTGGCCACAGAAATCTGCTTGGTGAGCATTTTTATGCGAAAATCTTCACGAATAAGACGTGGTGTTGATATCGGAGCGATTTTCAGCATCGTTTTGCCAAAAATGGTTCACAGCATCATTTCTCAGAAATCTCCACCTCCTTTTTCTCTGTGCTGTTATTAATGCTGTGGCGCCCCCTGCTGTGTGCGTGTGTGCGTGTGTGTGTGTGTGTGTGTGTGTGGTTTAGCCGGTGAAGAAGAAGCACAGAGCTCGAGTGTTGGAGTTTTTCATCGACGTGGCTCGGGAATGCTTCAACATCGGCAACTTTAACTCCTTAATGGCTATAATCAGTGAGTGATGCTTTATCACTTAACCGAAATGCTTATACACGTGTTATAAAACCTATATAATAATACATTAAACTGGAATTGTTTTCACAGCTGGGATGAACATGTGTCCCGTGTCCAGGCTGAAGAAAACCTGGGGCAAAGTCAACACCGACAAGTTCGAGATCCTGGAGGTGAGACGCCATTTTATGTTCTGAATTGCAGTTACAGCTTGGATCATTTTCAATTATTTATTTATTTATTTATTTAATCTTACATTTCTTGTGTTTCGTTATTTTAGCATCAAATGGATCCGTCCAATAACTTCTACAGCTACCGCACTGCACTGCGAGGAGCCACGCAGAGATCAGCTACGGCTCACACCACCAGAGAAAAGGTAGGTTTACTCATTAAACATAGCTTAACTAATATGTACACACACACACACACACACATTCTCAGGATTCCTGGGGGAGTTTCAGGCACAGGTTTCGAAAGAGGAATACTACAGCGGTGGTTCAGTGGGAATGGTGTTTAGAGCTCGGCGATATTGTAATACCGTATCGATGTGAATATTGTGAGGGTTTTTTTTTTTCGCTTTATACCTCACCTTAATTTTTGGTGTGTAAATATTTATTCCAGCCAATCACCGAACAGGGGGAAGGGGGGTGGGGTTGTCGTAGTTAGTGTTGCTGCCTGAGCAATCCGCATCCATGGATTTTGGAGGGTGGAGCTTCTTAATGAGCACTGAAGGGAGGTGTGTATTTGATAAGCTGTTGAGTTAAAAAATTAATAATGTTTCGGCAAAATCGATGACTCCCCTTTTAACGCTACAACATTACCAACGTACTGCAATTCCAACGTAAGTAGCAGAGGCAGTATAGCAACATATGTCACTTTCTCCACATCGGAATAAAACAAACTAGTGCCATGTCTCAAATCAGATCAAGCAATCCTTAACTATTCTACACAGTTACTGAGTACCATCACAGTTAGTGTTTCAGTTTTTAAAAACTCTCATGTCACTGTCAAACCATCAAAAGCTCGGTTTTGCATAGCATACTTCTGGATTTTCTAGATTAGTAAACACTTTTGAACGTACGTGCAGAGTTTTGGATTTGAGCAACGGATCATGACGACAGTCACGACGACAGTGGAAAGATCTAGAGAGACAGTCAGTGTGTTTACCGTCACTGTGCATGAAATCGCTAAACGTTTTACAGTTGGACTCCAGATGGTCAGGGATATTTTGGCTCTGACATGCCACCTAGTGGACACTGATCGTTAAGTCATGCAAGGCCTTTAACTTCACCCAGCTGGCTTCATTCTTGTCAAACTTTGTGTAGGAGAAAAGACAAGACGAACGTTATTTTTGCAAACTTCTGACCATATGTAGCGAGACGAATGCTCAGTAAATACTGTAAGCGTTAAAGCATGTGTCTTAATCTATTTCCTGTTGTCTTTTTTTTATTTTCAGATCGTTATTCCATTCTTCAGCTTGTTCATTAAGGATATCTACTTCCTTAACGAGGGCTGCGCCAGTCGACTGCCCAATGGACACATCAACTTTGAGGTAAGTTTAGTCCAAAAATGTAGATTTTTTTTATTATTTTCTCATTCCATCAGTTCATGACCTGTTTTTATTTTTGGTGACAGAAATTCTGGGAGGTGGCCAAGCAAGTGAGTGAGTTTCTGGCATGGAGGCAGGTGAGCTGTCCATTTGAGAGAGACAGAAAAACCCTGCAGTACCTCATCAGCGTGTCCGTCTTCACAGACGATGGTGAGAGTTCATTCGTTCTTTTACTTCACCCTATGAACAATTTTCAATCCGTTATCTAGAATGTTCACCATATGAGTCCCTCTGAATGCAGTGTTACTATAGAAACAATAACGCATTCGAATGAGCGTGTTAATGTAACGATTCTTACGGATTTTGCAACTGTTCCAGAGCTGCAGTTGGCCTCTTATGAGAGCGAAGGACCAGAGAACAACCTGGAGAGAGATACACGTCGCTCCCTCCGGTGAGGACTCGCATCCCGTGTTCACAAACATTACAAATTTACTCAATCAGCCATGACATGTTTGATAAGTATCAGTTTAACATTGAACATTAGCTAAATCTTAACATTGTTTACTCGAAGCACATGGTGGTGCAGTTTCTGATACACTATGACATCACTTACCCCAAAAAAAAAGAAAAATCGCAGCTCGAACTCACTGCAGATTTGGGTTGGAGGCGTGGCCTAAATTTTAAAGGTGGAATTGTTTGCAATCGTTATTACATACTTAAGTGTTCTTTTTGCAAGTGGTGTGACAAAGACTCATGAGTACAATGCTAAACTGGCTCCCATTAAGCTTCCACAAGCTTCCATTACCTGTTAGCTACGTTAGCCTCCGTGACTGATCGCCTGTGTTTGGTGTAAAAGTTTGTAAATGCTCCCTTTATGATTGAAACCATAACCTGAGGGCAAATTTTAGATGAATACTTCAGTTGCTGATGTTGCGTTTTGTCTGTGTTGCAGATCGTCTCTCAGCAGGATGTAGATGCTGGGTTGTGGGAGCGTCAGGAGAGTCGGCCCCGACTGAAATGAAATAAAGTGAAACACTGCACAAAGCATTTTGTTTATATGAAGAATTTTCATATTATAATTTTTCCATATACTGAATAATGAGACTGGATTCTCATCACCGCATCATCTCCGTATTAGAGAAGCGTATTCATCTCATCTCATGTACCTCATGTAAAGCAGTTTGTGTAAGCTTAGTGAAGTCTTATAAGCATTATAATCTTCTGGATAACTGAAGAGCCCGTCGCTGGCTGACCTCTTCTGTTACGCCACGAAAGCTGTAAAACGTATTTCTATGTTCTGTGTGTATGTTTTGTACGTCATTTAAATCTTTTTGTATGGATATGGTGGCCTCGTGTATATAATCTGAACCTTGCCTTATAAAGACAATCTAAATATATAATTATGCCTTGGAAGTCTCTTCTGTTCGGTTTGAAGGTATTTATTCGGTGAAAGGTAAAGTTGAAGTTGACGCCCTTATCCAGAGCGACTTACATACGTCCTATTTTATACAAGTGAGCAGCGAAGGTTAAGGGCTCAAGGGCCCAGCAGTGGCAGCTTGGCGGTGCTGGATTGGAACTCACGACCTTCTTACCACTAGTCCAATGGCTTAACCACTGAGCTACCACAGACCCCCAGATACAATAGTAACTGATTGACCGATTTGCAATATTGCCATAACAGGTCTGACTAGTTACTTTATTTTAAAAAATTGGGAAAGTCCCACCCCTTTTACTTAAAAGTCAACTTGCCATGCTTATTTTTTAAAAAAGGGGGTGTGGTCTTTGTGAACCTTTAAGATGTCTTAGGAAGGTCCAAAACAGCTCTTAGACTAAACAGACTAAGTCATTTAGGACATAGGCAGCTGTAACTCATTAGATTTAGATCATCTTTATAGGATACCCAATGTGTGTGATGTCATCTGGTCTGGTTTGCCAGTTAGCTACTGACTGGCTTGCTATTTTTTGACAGGCCCTGCCTGGCTCACTGTTTTGGGAGGCCCTGGCTGGCTCAACATTTTACATGCCCTACCCAGCTCTTTATTTTTCTCTGGGTGGCTCACCATTATTTACAATCCTGTTTGGGTTGTCATTTTTGCAAGCCCAGCCTGACCAGCTAATTTTGCAGACCCTGGCTGACACACTGTTTTGCATGTCCTTGCTTGCTTGCTATTTTGTACAGGCTCTGTCTGGGTCACCAATTTCTAGCTCACCCATTTTTACAGGCCCTGGCTGTGTCATCTGTTTTGTATGTCCTAACTGGCTTGCTTGCTCCCTGTTACAGGCTCTGACTGGCTCACCATTTTTTTCAGGCCCTATCTGGCTTTCTGTTTCTTGCAAATCCTGGCTGGCTCACCATTTTTTCAGGCCATACCTGGCTTGCCATTTTTTCCAGGGCCTATGTAGACCTGAAAAACTAAGAAATTCTAGCAGAAATTATAAATTATTAAAATTTCTCTCACCAAAAATAAAAACAGGTCAAGAATTGCCGAAATCAGAAAATAAAACAATTGTTTTTAAATCACAGTTTTTTTAGCCCTCGATAAAGAAGTAGATCTCCTTAACGAACAAGCTGAACAATTTAATAGCGATCTGAAAATTATTAAAAAACAACAGGAAGTAGATTAGAGAGCGTCAACACTTAAATCGCTAAATATGGTCCTGACTGGCTTGCCATTTTCTAGATTATAATGCATAAATGTACTCTCTAAATTACCACAAATGTTATGAATGTGTCACAGCCACATAGATTTACAAAAGACAGACTCAAATTCAAGTGCATATGTAGGTCAGAAATGGCTGTCATGGCAATGTGTTGAGTGGCACCTAGAATGTCCGTGCTCATTGATCATTCCGGTCTCGCTGCTGTCACAATGTCAGTCTTTTCACTGGTCCACCTTAGGCTCATGTGGGAACGTGAATAGAGTTTTACACCACAAAATGAATCCCTCTTTCACTTCCACCTGCTTTAGAGTGTAAAGAGTGTCTCATTTTAGCAGTTCGGCACTTGTGTTTTGGACTTCTTTAGGCTTTTCTCCAGCTCTCTGGCAAACTGCCTGCCATGTGCTGAAGCTCAGAAATCTTTCACAGCCCAAGAATGTGCCAAAAAGTGAAATTCCAACAAAAATGTCTCTCTGCAGAAATATCAGACATTAAAATCTTGTAGGTGTTGTATAAAGATACTTTAACAATACAAAATGCATAATTTCTAATCTTTAGGATAAAAAAATAACACCAGCACCATTTCCTGAGTAGTTTGATAGTATAACGCAGAATTTCCTCAGAAGTAACTGAAGTCAATGTCAGAGATAAGAAAGAGGAGATGGAAGATCTAGTAACAAGATATAACAAGATGTTACATGTTCTAGAGCTTAGCATGACCTTGGATCATGACAGTATCAAAGATAAAGCACAGAAGCATATCTAGATCAGAATAACTAGTTCAGCTGACTTGATTTTTCTCTTTTTTTAAATTAAGGACACGTTTGCACATGCTTGGGGAAGCCAAGGGTCTTTTTTCTCCCTTCTCACTCCTCTTTTGTGTTGTGCTGAGTCGACTGAATTCTTTAAAGCCTTCTTGAGCACAAAAACATGGTTTTCAAATGTTTAACTGCACTTGCATGCTGATTGGTTATAAATTTTACCTTATTTACTAAATAAACAGTTTCCTTTTTAAACAGAGAATTTATCAACCTTCTTAAGTTTATAAAACTGGTTTGGGGGCGGTGTTTCATATGGGTTTGTGATATCAGTAAATAATCAGCATTAGCAAAAACTTTGAACCTGTGTGCTAAGCTAGCTAACTGATTAACTTAGCTAATGTTAGTGATGACCAGAATCATGTTTTGAAATACAGCGGCTGTTCTATAAATAAATCTATAAAATCCAATTTGTGTTGACTTGTGATTAATAAACACTTCAACTAGTTTACTATCAGCTAAATTGTCTGTTAGCTGATTTTGTTTAAGTAAAAGTCCACCCTGAATCGCTTGCATATTAAAATTAATAATCAATGTGTCACTCGCAAAATATTTATTTTCAAATAAAATTCTAATGTTTTTCATGGACATGTTGCCATATTTTGACTTTGGTTAACAGTTTCCTACATTACCCATATTGCTGTTTGACTATGTGCAGACAGTGGTACAATGGGATTTAGGCTTCACTTCATCTCTATCTAAAGAGTGTGATGCAGCGGTGCTTTAGTCCTTTAGCTTTAGTGCAGCTTTCTCACCTCCTCTCTTGTACAATCCTCTCAAACAGATCAGCTTTGAAAGCTAATGCTAATACCACCGTCAAACGCTGTGGCACTCACCATCTCTTATTAGACTAACTAGCCGAGTCGAGTCTCTACTCTATAATGTAACTCAGCATCGTATAGCGGCATTGCATTGTGGAACTTTGAGAACAGCGTTTGCACCAACATCTCCACGACTTCTGCACTGGATTTCTTACAAATATGACATTAAACATTGCTAGAAAATGCAAATAAGATATGTTTTAAGAAGCAAACCCCAAAAGTTGAATTAAGCTCCAATGTACTGTGCTAGCAACAACAATGTCTAAGTCCTGATTCTTTTATTATTATTATTATTATTATTATTATTATTATTATTATTATTATTATTATTATTAAGAGTAGAAGTGTGGAAATGTAGATAAATTTAAAGATAAAACCTTATCAGGACGGCAGAGGGCGCTGTTCTCGCGCATGTGCAGTGCGTCCAAGGGTGCGCTCGTACTTTTGTAAGCGCGCGCCGCTCTCGTTGTTTCTCGCTCGTACACACACACACACACACACACACACAGAAATCACGGCTGGCAGGAGCTCAGGCCTTTACTGTCAGACGCAGGATTCATGCTTGGGAGATTTTTCTACTTTCTAAAAAATATGTATTTATTAATTTAGCAAAATGGTAACTATGGCAACCGGGTTAGTAATGAAGCACGCGCTGTTGGACCTCAGCTCGGTGCAGTTCTGACTTTACTACTGAGTATGGAGAGCATGAGCTGCTTAGTGCCGTAGTGTAGTTGTTCCGTACTTCTTCTTCTTCTTCTTGCAAGTCCATTGCAAAGTGCACGTGCACGTCCGGTGTGGCGTGTCCCGGTCGGAGAAATGCGCGCGCACGGTTCCGCGGTTCGGTTCCTCCGCCTGTGCGCGCTCGCCGTGTGTGTATGTGTGTGTACAGGAGAGGACGGGTCCTGCCATGGAGCTTTTGATTTATACTTTGTGCTGGACAGGTGAGTGCAGCCACGCCCACCTCATAATAATAATAATAATAATAATAATAATAATAATAATAATAATAACAACAATAATAAAAGCCAAATTATAAAAAAAGTTAATTGTTTATTTTTTAGAAAATGCTAATACTGTCACTAATAGTAATACTGTCACTACTACTACGATTATTAATAATAATAGTAATAATAATAATAATGTATTTAAAAATGATTGCCATTCAGATCCAGGTTGCAGATTTTTTAAATTGTTTTTATTCTTTTATGTATGCATATTACAAGCCAAATAATTATGTAATATGTTCATTGAATTTGTTTATTATTATTATTATTATTATTATTATTATTATTATTATTAAATACAGGGTGAGTACTAGCTAAAATCAGACACTTGCTGAGTTTATCCTTGGCAAGTAGGAGGTTTTTCTTTCACTAATTACAAAAACAGAACATTTAAAAAAATGTTTCAAATTCAAAAAAGTTGTATGCATCTGTGTTGCATAAATAATATTTTCTTCTATTTATGCCTATTACAAGCCAAATTTATTTTTTATGGCTTATGGTTTTGAATAATGTAAGCAAGATATTTTGTTAAATATGTCCTGTTAGATTAATATAAGCAAATGCAACGGTAATGGTAATAGTGTTTAATTATTTAATTTAGCGTTATTAGGAGCTGCACAGTTATGTGGTGTAGTGGGGCCGTGTGGTGTAAGGCTGAAGTGTCAGTGTTATTAGACAGATGGGACGTGTGGCATTGCAGGCGTGTCTGTGTGCTGCTTTAACAGAAGCTTATCAGGGTGTGGAGAGTCCAGGAGGAGTTTGTGCTCCTCATATAACAGTGTGGTATGATGAGTGACTGCTCCATCCTCCTCCATACTGTACACACTCTCCTGCTCCCTCCTCCATACTGTACACACTCTCCTGCTCCCTCCTCCATACTGTACACACTCTCCTGCTCCCTCCTCCATACTGTACACACTCTCCTGCTCCCTCCTCCATACTGT
>JAQMYM010000009.1:20643194-20657945 GCA_030014255.1 Parauchenoglanis ngamensis
AACATGCTGGGATTGGCTCCAGCTTCCCCGCGACCCAGACGGATAAAGCGCTATAGATAATGGATGGATAGATGGATAATAATAATAATAAGTATTCACCCCTTAAACATTTCCACATTTTTACTGTTACAACCTAGAAACTGAAATGGACTTGATCTTATTTCTTTTTAGCTTAGCTTTCTAAACTTGCCAAAACAAGCTAGTAGGTGCTTTGGCTAGGATAAAGTGCTAACTGAAGATGAGTGAATGAATGAATGCTGTATCGTTAGAAAAGTTTGTCAGGAGTTGAGTTCTGGGTTTATTACTCTATTTTGCCCCCTAGTGGAAAAACAAAGACTCGCTCTTTTTTTATCTTTAACTTTGTTACAGTCAACAAAGGAGTTAATTTAGGGAACCAAACACAAGAGGTGCCAAATTTGGCATGCAGCATCTTGAGACCAGCCCCAAAAATTATTTCTCTGATTTTTGATATACAGGATGATTTGTCGATAATGCGCAGAGATTTGATGGTGACGCCACCAAACAGGAAGTGAGGACATACCTCAGCAATCCTGTAATGTGTTTTGACCAAACATGGGCTTGAAACATTTCATCCCAGGGGTCTACAAAAAGTTATATTTAATTTCACATCTAGTTGGTGCCATAGTTCAACTTTTTAACCTCAACACCAAATCAAGCTTCCTGTATGACTTGATTCCGCTGGAGGTGCAAAGTTTTACTGGTGTAACAAATCTGTAGTAACAGTAGCTCAGTAACGTCACACCACCATGTGACTGATTATTTTCCTAAAACAGCATGACACAGTGTGTTTTACACCTTACATATCAAATCAACTCCTCTGTTATGGGACAAGTGTACAGCTATTTGGAATAGGTTAATATATTTTGTAAAATTATTGCATTTTTCTAAGAACCCTGATGTCCTTTACTTTACAATGCTCATGACTGCAATGATTTTTGCTATAAAATATATTGTGCAAAAATATGACTTCCTGTGATGATGATGACCATGATGATGATGATGATGATGATGATACTTTATTATTAGTACATGCTTGTGCATTAATACAGGGTACTCCATCATTGCAGTATCAGAAGACAACACAGGCAAAATAAAATCTTTTATATATAACTTGTTTAAAATGTCCATTTTTCTCAACACACAAATTCATATGAGTGGAATTATTTACATTTACATAGCTATACTTGCATTTGCTCTTACTCAGAGACATCACGGTCTGTAAAAAAAAAAAGTAAACTATTTACACTACCAGTAAAAAGTTTATGCACACAGTAAGATCTACATTTTCAGTGTTGCTCACTTTCTTCTAGACACTCAGTACTGCGACGGCGCACACAACATAACAACAGCTTTGTCTCATCAGTTTCTGTGTTCTTTGGCCCCTGCAAACCTTTTCTTCTTGTTCAAAACCCTCACAGGTGTCTTTCTGGCTGATCTAGCAGCCTTTAGCCCCACCTGTGCGATCTGTGGTGTGCAAAAACTTGCCTGATAGTGTACATTAAGCCTATATATTTATATTCCTAAAGAGAAAGGACATAAAAGGGGAAGAGTTCAATCTGAGAATCCACACATTTCCACTAAATATCCAAAAAGAAGTGCAGAATGAATTTGGAAACATTAAATTAATAAACTATTATTATGTAGTCTTTATTATCTGTAGTACCTCTATAGTACTTACTTTCATCTCGTCTCACGTTTGTAGGTGTAAAGAATTTCCTGGATGTTGTGTGTCCTGGAGGTGACAGGAAGTCAGTGCTCCAGTCCTTGCTGAGTCCTTTTTGTCGCAACAAAATGAGTCACGCTGTTCTCCACGATACGTGTGAAGTGTGTTATAAGACGTCTGCCACTTCAGTTACGGAGCTCTCCATCTCTTCCTCGCTCCTCTTCATCCTCTTGCACATGATGCACAGCAGATAGGTGCAGACGAGCAGATAGAGAGCCACGACGAGCCACACCACGGCGCTGAAGACGGCGAAGCACAGCAGGTTCCCGTCCATCTCTACTGCCCCCCGGCACACACAGGCACACGGACACACACACAGCACACACGCGCTTGTACGGTTATCACTAAAGTAAACGTGTACAGGACAGCGTCATGATGCTTTTAGTCCATCACCAAAATATCACTCAGTCTCTCCTGTGTGAAGGCAATTAGGGAGGAATCGTTGGTAATGGCCTTCAGTCGCCTCGGCTGAGTCAGACACAGGAAATGAAAAGAGAACAAGGCCATAAAAAAGAAAGCATACAAGATACAACCTTCATATGTGAGTCTCTTTATCTGTACTGACACAACAGCATGCAGCAAACCCAATTTACTGCACACAAGATACATGACAAATAAACAATAACACGCAGGACATACAAACTACTCTGAAAAATAAAGGTGAAAAGTTAGAGTGTAAAAAAAGAGAGAGAGAAAGAAAGAACTAAATAACAAAAGAAAGAAAGAAAGAAAAATAAAGATAAAAAATAAAAATTGAAATAAAGAAATATAACAATAAAGAAAGAAGGAAGAAGAAGAGGGGAAAGAAAAAAGAGAGAAAGAAAGAAAGAAAGAAAGACAATTATCCAAATAAAACAAACAAAGAAATAAAGAAGGAAAGAAACAAAAATGAAGATAAAAAAAGAGAATGTAAAGCAAAAGAAGGAAAGAAAGATCAAATGTAAACGTAAAAGAAAGTAGAAAAGAGGGAAAAAGAAAGAATACAAATAAGAAAGGAAGGAAGAAAGAAATATAAATATAAAGAATACAAACAAACAAATAAAAGAATAAATGAATGAATGAAGTAGAGATTGTCCTCCAGAAGTCAGCAGGGGGTAAAGAGAGGAGAAACGAGCAGGAAGCCGAGGGATGACGCTACCGTCACCATGCTACAGCGCAGGACTGCTGTTCTCAGGGTGGGACACGTGCCACGTAACGTTAACGTGACTTCTTTGTAACGCTGAGGATCATTTGTTTCTTGTCCAGAAACACAATCAGCAACAGTGACTGAGAAAAGTAATAAGCAGGAGTGGGGTGGCTCACTTCCTCAATGATTTATTATATTCCTGATCTCACTTGCATTAACAGAAGCTGCAGTATAACCTAAATACGTCGTAAATAAAATAATAAATAAAATAATGTGTTTATGTGACGGATGTGAGTTGTCTCCCTCTGTTGGTGGTCATTTAGTATTACAACTGCAGCTCTAAATCCAGAATGAGTTCAGTGATATTTCATCCATCTTTCCATCCATATATCTATCTCATCATGTTTCATACCTCATATCCACGCTCAGGAATAGTCAATCAGTCAGTCAATCAGTCAGACACACACACACACACACGAAGCAATTCTAACCTAATTCTTTTCAGATTTCTCTTCTGTTCAGTGTGTTCTGTTTTACCGCCACATGATGGCGTCTTCTCCACATTTTCCAACACAGGATCAACTTTTCCTCTGTTGCCATGGAGAAGCAGCAGAAGACTGGATGGAGACGATGGACATGTCCTGCTGATTACACCTAAAATACAAAACCGAAAAGAAACAACGTGAATGAGACGATAAATAATAACAACTCTGTTACGGTGTTTTCCGTTTTCTCTTCTGCTCTGTCCTATTCTGTTCTGTCTTCTCTTATAGTGTCCTCATTTGTCCTCCTTCCTTCTGTTTTGTCTTCCTTTCCAAACACACACACACACACACACACACGCTTTGCAGCTTTTTTGTGACCTGTGACCAAAAAAATTGACTCTTATTAATCTGTGAAACTCTGCCAAACATCTCCGTCCACCTCAAACTGCTCTTTCAGCCGAAATGTTGGACGCTCTGCTATAATGACAGTTAAACCTATCAAACCAGACGCGGGTGTCCAGCAGGCCTCACTTCCTCTCACCGCTTCAACCCCAAGACCAGAGAAAGATCTCAATCAACGTGTAATTAATAATTCTGAGGCTGAGAACACATCAGGAAGCAATTATCCAGTGAACCCCACCCCGTCTTAGCATGACGGTCAGTGTGTGTGTGTGTGTGTGTGTGTCCAGCACAGCAGGAATTCTCTCTTCTGACTTTATTTATTAATCATAATTATTTATTACAGCATTCAAGTGACTTTCTGTTACAACACAGCGAGTCGTCAGGACCAGCTCTGAACCTTTAACATTCAACACCACACATCCCGCAAGATCTCAGAATTCACCTCAGTGCAACAGCAGGGCAAAGAGACACGGCTTTACTGCGTCTGTCCACTTTTACAAGAAATCATTAATAATTATGCAAAAATATATTTTTAAAATTTTTTTTAAATTTAACAAGAATTACAGTTAGAAAGTGCAAACAAGCAAATAAATAAAATACATTTTTATTAAATGACTTACTAAAAGGCAAAAGTAAAAAAAAAAAAAAAAGAGCACTTTTAGGAAAACTTTTTCCTTCTTTGATCCACACAAATAATCAATAAAATAACATTGAAAAAAAGAAAAGACAAAATTAGGCATTTGGTAATCTTTTTTTTTCCATTTCATCTGTAAAAAAGAGACATTTCTATGACAAAAATAAACTACAGGACAAATCCTAGGTTCCATCTAGTACTCTTCAAGGTTCTATGTAAGACCCTACTACAAAGCATTTCCTTTTCAGTAACATTTCCAAACAGAACGTCTAGAAACCAATAAGTAGAATCCAAAAAGCCCAGAAAAGAGAGTACTAAACTTTTCTTGCTGTTGTACTTTTAATATGAATCTTTCAGCTGAAAATGCAAATATAGTACCTTTAAAAAAATATTTAAGGTTCACAACAGGATCATAACTACATTTAAAGGTACAGAAGGTAAACGATGTGTACTAAAGGTACAAAAGGTGTGCTCTGATAATACGACTCCTGATGACTCCCAGCAGTGCTACAGTAGGCTAGCAGAAGCCTGTGTTTGCTTTCGATTTAAACATTGTGGACCGCTTTAGTGTGTTAGGATCTGTAAATATCTGGATCTGCATTCAAATGAATACTGTGTTCGAACAGAACTCAAAATTTCCAACCTCAGACTAGGAAAAAGCTTGTAAACTCCTGACGGTCTCCTCAAGCCCAAGATCAGCAAAAGGCTTCAAAACAAAATGGCTGCTCGCAGCCTGAGCACTGACCACTGAAGCACTTCTTACCTGTTAATGAGTTATGCTGTATATACTGTACTTTAGATCAATCAACATACAGACAAATTCACTTAAATCTATAAGTCTGACTCTGTTCTGAGGAAATATGCATCACTCATTACAGTTTGCTAGCTTGCTTGTTGCTAACAAAAGACGAACACGACGGTGTCTTTTTTTCCTGCGCTTTGTAGCTTGAATGCACAGAAACAGAAAATGACAATTCTGAGGTGACCTGAATGCAGAATAAACTAGAAGTGGGCGTGGCCTAAACCAGAGTTTTTTCCCGAATTAATGCTGCATTAATAGTGCCATTTTTAACCTCCATGCGTTCGAGCTACAAAGTGGGGAAAAACATGAACGCCTCCATGTTTGTCTTTTGTTAGCAACAAGCTAGTCAGCTAACTGTGATGAGTGACATATTTTCCTCCTCAGTTATAGACAGTTAAGAAGTGAATATGTCTGTCTGCTGGTTGATCTACAGGTAGTCGTTTACAGGTAAGAAGTGCTGCTATGGTTACTACTGGTGCTGTGAGCAGCCATCTTGATTTGATGTCACTTACTGAACTCGCAGGAACGTGGAGTTGAGGGGATCATCCAGAACTCCAGGGTAAGAATTCCGAGTCAAGAGGGCATTCTCTTTGGTTTTTCATGGTCACAGGTTGGGAATTACAAGATATAACTTCTAGACAAATGCAACTTTATACATGTTTGCACCTGCGCAAGATATGTTATAACGAATTTAGTTGGTTCTATTTCCCAACTATAAACAAATTACAAATGCACTCGAGAGCACGGACCTTTGTCAAGGACATTATTTGACTCTTTTCTTATATGCAAATATGCAACCGCAACCACTTTATATGTCTGGATATATTCAATGGAGTCATCGTATTTTTACATTGGCTGTGTTTTGGTCTCTAATGAACTTTACTGCCATCTACTGGATTTTAAGATGTACGGCATTGTTGAGCTCAGACTGGCACCAAGGCCAAAGGCCGTATCCCGCAACACTAGTGGAAGAGAAACTAAATTTGTCGAGCCGTTCCTCGAGTCGGATCTGCTCCAAAATATAATGGGTTCTTCTATGGCTCATGCTACACCCTTCCACCAAATTCCATGAAAATCAGGCCTGTAGTTTTTGTGCAATCCTGCTTAAAGTCAAACAGATAAACAAACTGCATCAAAAATCTAAGCTCAATAACTAGTAACTAAATCAGGACGTTGTTAAAGATGGCCAAATGCTCATTAACATCAACATGGTGTTTATTTCGCTCTCATACACTAGCATGAGTGTAAAAATCTCCAGCATCTTTATCGTCCAGTCCCGACGCAGACCTCCAGTCCTATCTGCGTCTGTTTGTGTATCCATATTCAGATACATCCCTATACGTGATTATCACCCTGTAAAATAAGATCCTATCAGTGGAGCACAACAGCTCAGAGAGAAAGAGTTCCACCACCATCATCATCATCACCATCATGATCTTCGCAACTGCTTGTGCTCAGCCTTTAGCCATCGCACACAGCTAATTGGGATCAGATGCGAGCACGGCTTGCGCTGAGGCCTAACCTGGAAGCATTTATTTTATGGAAAAGATGTTTAGTTAAGTGCAGTGCTGTGGCCTAATGAGTCTGGGCCCTCAGCCCTGTGATGAATATGATCGGTGAAAGCTCTGAAGGCTGGTTCCTGAGTCCTTCCTTCCTCTCGCATCGGGTTTCAGATTAGCAGACTTCCTGTCCGCTCTGTGCATTTGTGCTCCAAATGATACTTCTTTATTACAAAGGTTATCATGTATTAGTTTGTAATGCAACAGCTATTTTTTCCTGACTGCTGGCAGGAGGGTTAGTAAGAAGCATCCGAACAAGTCTCGCATTAAATCTGCCCATTTCTACAAAGTGGAACCACCAGGCCATTGGTTTTAATCCTACAATTCTTGAAAAAGAAAGAAAGAAAGAAAGATAAGCCCAACATATGGCCCACTTGAATCATGTGTCACACTGCCGTAATAAATATTGGTGGAGTGTGTAATATGATGCTATTTTAAAGCCTTGGAATGCTGTTGCAGTTGTTCAGTTTGCAAAGTGTCATCAGATGATAAATCCAACCACTGACTCCTGACTGAACCCTTACATCTTTATCTGATTGTCAGGAACCGCCCTGATTATTATGCATTCATGTACTTATCAACCTCGAGCCCTGTGATTGACAGCATTAATGCAATCAAAAGGAGCCTTTCAGAGCATTAATTATAGACACTAATGAAAATCTAGACTATCTAAAAATAAAATGTAAAAATTTTTTGGACAAGTTCTCGTTGTATTAATTTCTATAATTTTCCTTGAAAGACTCATTTTGTACTCGTCCTGCGTTTGTCCCGCCCCCGCGGGCGTGTCTTGCTCTACAGCAGCAATTTCCTTACACTGGGTTCTAGATCAAATCTAGACAAAACTGTACACAAACGATGATGATTCTTCAGCTAGAAGCCACTCAGACGGTTCTGCGTCACCATCGACGCTGCTGAATGACGCATGACCTCGGATCAAACTTACACACGCGATCGCACGTTGGTCAGAGGATGTGTAGCGGTGTGCGTGTAAACTGATTAAATGTTACGTGAAGTGCACTATTACTAAACAAGTTACTTTACTCACATGTATAAAATGGATGATTGCATGTGTATTCTTCCGTAATGACCAGAGCACCGAGATTATCATCATTTTGAAAACAGAAAAAATAACTGGGATCACTAATATTGACCCCAGGAGAGTACGATGAAAACCGGAGGTTCTGCTGCAGGAGGATCTGTGTGTGTGTGTGTGTGTGTGTGTGTGGTTTGATGATACATAAATAACATGTGGTAGATGCACACCCCCACCCGCACGCCGCTCCTCATCCCCGCTCTCCTCGCACACTGATTACAGCCTTCCCATGAGACCCCAGTGCAGCCCCTCTGAGACGGCGGGGTGTGGGGTGCGGGGTGTGTGGTGCGGGAGGCGGGGTGCGGGGTGCGGACTGGGTGTCTACTCACTTAGGATCAAGACGAGGGCAGGAAATCGCCTCGGACATAAAAGCTAAACGTATAATTCCTCCCGTGTCGGTAATCACGACGTCCGGACGATTCGAAATGACAGACTTAAGCACTCCAACCTGTAAAGGACGCTCCTCCCGCACCTGGACTGGACGACTCACCTGAGTGTCAGCTACTTTGATAGAAATGCAACAACAGCATCGAGTGTTTTACTTACCTACAGATTGAGTACTAAACTGTAGTAGCCTTATTTGGGGAAACAGGTACATTTGCAGGTAAAACGTACTTAAAGAGCCGGGTAACATGAGGGCCACATATACTGTATAAGAACATCAATATCAGTAGAAATTGTGTTATAAACTTATTGTGTGGATATCAAGCTGTATTTTAAAAAATTTTTTAATAAAAACTGATCGCAAGCAACATTTTTTCTTTTTAGTGACATCTTATTTTTCCATACATTAAATAATGTCTTTTATTTTTTTAAAGCACATTGCTCTTTTGTTGGAACTTTCTGCATATTGCGCATACCATAGAAACGTCTTTGATTGGCGTGATGTGATATTTTTGTCGTATCTAATTAACGGTACTGTACAGAGATAAAAGTTAAACTTTTTTGGTCCCTCAGAGGCCCTTGGGGTCCAATCAGCACTAAGCACATAAACATTTAAAGGTGCGCTTACATTATTGAGCTCACGTTGCTAAAGGTAGCCTATAAAAGACGCGTGTTTAGCGTTGACAGCTTCACCCCACTGACAGTTTGTTCACAGCGTTGAATGCACCATTTACAGCCTTTTCAATCCGAACGGCTCCTTATGACGGCACTACGTAGGGTATGACTTCTAGAAAAGACTTCTACATCCTATGCACGCTGTGCATCCAAGAGTCGTCTCGAATGAAACGTTAAAGGCGCAGATGACTCAGCTGGCACTTTGTCGAGACACAGGAGCGCTGATTAAAGTGCGTAATTCGTTAAAGGGACTTGATGTAAAATAAATAAATAAATAAAAACAACAACGGAAGAAAAAAAACTGAATCAAAAGGGAAATCATCCACCTTGAAATAATTGTACACTTTTGAAAACACGAGCTGCTATCAGAAGCGTGACAAAAAAAATCTGATAAAAAAAAAATGAAAAAAAAAAGTGAAAATCGTGTTAATTTTCCTCGGTGCAATTTGCATATGCAGTGAGGCCGCGTGCCCTCTTTTTAAAGGCACCGGTGGAAAAGAGGGGAAGAAAAAAAAAAGGCTATCGCTTTCCGAAGTGCATTCCGCAGTTAAGCTGATTGGATCCTTGATGAGGCAGTCGGGTGGCCTCGCACACTTGAGAGACAGGCGAGGACGCGGCGAGCCAATTCAGAGCGGAGCTGAAGTGATTAAACGCACTCTCGAGCCCCAGCGTCCTCCTCGCGCCTCACCCACCCATCCACAGCAGCGCGCACAGAGCGTAATCAGCGCTGCCCGGGATGAGAATAATAGACTGCTTCTTCTTCGCTGGAGACCCTGCCGTTTGCACAAGTGCTCGTGCTCTCCACTGAAACCGGGACATCGGCGCTCGCATGCTGCCACGAGACGCCACGGCAGGATGAATGATGCGGCTCGAGCGTAAATAATCTGCATATAAACCAGACGGGAAAGAAAAAGCCTGAGACAGACAGAGTGATGCATTTCACATTTCTACTTTCAGGAAGAAGAATGAATGAAACGGATGGATGCTTTATGGTCAGACCTCACTCTCTTCATCCGGGGGTCGCATCCTAAATCTCTACACACTCCCTAGATCAGTGCACTACAGGATACGGCGAAAATATGTGATCATTTTACTCGATTCATATGAAAAGACACGAAGGTAAAGATTTACTTGACTTTACTTGAGCTACTGCTGGTTAATATTCAAATCGAACATGTTTAGGTCATTAAAACACCAAATGCAGTCTGTCACGCCATCAACAATCATTCATGCGAGATTCCGGATGCATCCATGAGTCCTTAGTTAGCACGTCAGCCTTCTCATCATGAAGAATACGTGTGTACAGAATAACACACTGGGCTGTGCTGTTACAGGGAAATAATCTCATTTTAAAACGTCAGTTACATTTAATGATGTAGAGCATCCACGATACGAGCCAGTTCCGGTTGTCACTCACATGCAGAAAACGTGAACTGAAAACGTGAACTCCTTCCCCGTGGCTGACAACTTCCTGAACGCTGCTAAAGAAAAGCTGAAACTGGAGACTCGTTCCGTAAATGTCTCCTAACGAAAAACTTCACCGCATCAACGAATCACTTCACACCGAGCGTGTTCCAGACGAGTCCCTGGGAACAAGCTGTTGCTATAGAAACGATTACAACATAAAAATATACTACAGCGTGTACATCGATATAAACCCGTGATTTGTGTTACAGCCGGAACTACTTTCAGAGCTGCTGTTAATCAACACCTTCTGTGGTATAAAAACAATCATCTAAAACTGAACTCAAACCACTCGTTCAATTTCGTACCAGTTTCTCAGATCAAGCTGCCAGAAAGGAGCACCATCTTGTTTCGGTTTTATATTAAGACGTGTTGGAGACGAGCGGCTGATCGAGAGCGAGACTCCAACCAAGGAGCTCACGTTCCAATCCTAAAGTTTACAGAGTCAATTTATGCGTGTATATTTTCAGCGACACAGAAGGAAAAACATTTGGCCCCGGCTCCTGCCACCCCGATCGCCTCCATCATGGCGGCCGTAAACAGAGAGAGACACGCCGCAATCCGCGTGATAAATGTAAAGCGAAGTGAAGCTATCAGCTGAAAGCAATTTGCAGGCCGGTGCACGGAGCCAGCGACTCGGGATTTTCACCCCCTTCATCGATCATGAGCCTCCAGTCCAGGCCAAGATACACAATGCCCCCAAATTACTGACATATGGACCCGGCCTCGGCGAAAACCTGCCTGTGGACTGCCTCGTCTAAACGCCTGTTTATTCAGTCACTCTGATGGGTTTTCGGTGCGTTTGGGACGAGGATTTTTCATGCAAAAGAATTTTGCATCGTGTTCCTCTGGAGCTCAAAATCTAACAGATCGGGTTTGGTGTGTGTACGAGATAAATGTCACCCGAGTTAAAGAAAAACAACTGCTGGTCCCCAAAAATGCCTCGTAATTTATTCTCCAAAACAGAAATCTTTTTTTTAAACCAGCGGCTACGTACAGGAAACAAACGCCTTATTATGAGACTGACGAGTTTACATTCGCTTCTGCACTTTCTTACATAAACATGGCTGTGTGGCATCGCTCTGATTAGCAGGGAGGAACCCCTGAACCACATTAAAACTTCATCTGTCCTCCCGGCTGTTTGTTTGAGGATGTGAGGATGTGAGGATGGGCGTGGCTGCCAACAACAGCCGCTGCCGTGCCATGGCGACGTTTGTTTATGCGTGACAATCAACACACAAACAACTAACGCCCGAGCGCTTCCTCCTACAGTCCGGTTTCATCACCACGCTGGTTTACGGGATATTCAGTTATCACAAAAAACGTCCGCTTATTTTTAGGATGTCCAGCTTCCGACTTGTCTCGTGACACCCCGAATAAATCACGTCGTAGAGTGCTTCGGAAAGCTTCGTTAAAAAGCCCGGGTCAGCCGAGGAGCTCTTTGGTTTTAGAGGCGAGCTGTTTGTCGATGTCTGCTGCGAAACCGTCCGCCATCTGCTGAACCTGAGACACAAATCAGATATCACATACAAATAAATAAATAAATAAATACACGGTATTTTAGCATTTCTGGTTTAACGTACATCCCACTTTAAATTCCGTGTGGTTTGCTCCAAAAAGGATTTAATTAGCCAGTTCTGAAGTAATCAAGGATTTGTTGATCCTAGTTTTATTTTTAAAACTGATTAAAACCTTGAGCAGGAGTCTATTCTGACAGCGTAATGGATCCTTCGGTCTGAGTGAGCGATAAACAGCATCATCAAATGCTGAGAGTAAAAGGCTTTACTTCTGTTGTGAAGTGAAAGCAAGTAACTAAATATAAACCGCTTCAGATTAAGGTTTAATCCATAACTGGGATGTACATCTGAGCTTAAACGAAGTCTGTGTGTTTATTTACGCTCTTCTGCATGAATGTCGGAGCTGCTGTCTGCTATAAAGAAAATGAATCAACAGCTTCTGAGCGATGGAAAAACCTTTCACCTGCTTTTCGATCAGGTGGATGGTGTCCTCGGACACGCCCTCTTTACCCCTCTTCACCTGCGCCAGGGCGGTGGAACGAACCCTCCTCACCGACTCCTTCGCCTTGTTGCTGAACTGCTTGGCCAGCTTGGTCAGGTTCTCCCTGTGCTCACGGGTCACCCTGCCAATCGCACGCACGCACACGCACACACAGTTTTATATAGAGTAGAGCTGCACCATAATTTTACCCCTAATTTTTTTTAGAACATGGCCAAAAACAGCTCTTTGGCTCAAACACATTAATTAATAAATAAAACTGGCCAAACATTTTCCCGACTCTCCCAATGACATCTTAAAATGATGCCATAAGCATTTATAATAGTTATATTTTTGTAAGACCTTACCTGTGAATTTTCTGTCATTTACCAAATTTTAAAAGGTCCGACAGAAATGACTTCTGAAGGTCATCAGACATTCTGACGGATACGAAACAAGACACTGGAGTTGGATGGGCAATGGATGAGCTACAACAGCAGAAGACCACATCAGGTTCCTCTCCTGTCAGAAGAAGAACAGGGATCTGAGGAGAACCAGAGGAAGGACCAGGTGATTTCTTTTCCCCTAATCTTCATCTGTCCATGGTGTTATGGTGAGTGAGTGTCAATGATGGCCTCAGATTCCTGTTCTTCTTCTGACAGGAGAGGAACCTGATGTGGCCTTCTGCTGTTTAGCTCATCCACCTCAGGGTTCGATGTTTTGTGTGTTCTGAAATGCTTTTCTGCTCATCACGGTCTTAAAGGGTGATTATTTGGGTTACTGCATCCAGTCTGAACCACCTTGAATCTGGCCATTTTCCTCTGATCTTTCTCATCCACGAGGCGTTCCCACCCACAGAGTTGGATGCTTGACGTAATGGCGGCGCGACAGTAACTCGCAGCTGCCACTCCGGATCTGAAAATCGTGCTTTTTTTGTTTTATTTTGTTTTCTTGGCGTGACTCCGCAGGCAAATGGACACTAAGTGAACGGTGTTCATGTCTACCCGCGATAAACATTTATTGGATATAAAGAAATACCTAAAAAAACGATCTGCAAGAAAGACCTATTGGAAATGCTTTGCGTCCTCGGGTTGCTATGGAGACCACGCCTCCATTTTTTGGTGTTGCCTGATGCCGGCGGCCAGGGGGGGGGGTTCGCCGAGAGTGGTGTGCCGAGAGCGCGGTGTGCCGAGAAGCGGTGTGTGAGGAAGCGGAAGTGCGGCGAGTCGGCCCCTAACAACCAAAATACTTTCCAACGTCTCTGTATTTGTTATCGGAGTGCACATTCCCCCTTAGCATTAAAAATCTTGTATGTAGCACTTGGTCCTGGAGAAACGCTGTCTCATCTCACTGTACACTGTATTACATGTATATGGTTGAAATGACAATAAAAGCCACTTGACTTGAGAGCTGCCGCTCACTCACTGATTTTTGTTTTTCACACCATTCTGTGTAGAGAATGTGTGTGTGTGTGTGTGTGTGTGTAAATCCCAGGAGATCAACAGTTTCTGAAATACTCAATCCATCATCTGGTAGCAACAACCATGCCACAGTTCATGTTCCAGAGATGAGACTTTCTCTTCATACTGACGTTTGTGAACTTTAACTGCAGCTCTTGACCTGCATCTGTTTGACTGTACACATTGTGTTGCTGCTACATGATTGGCTGATTACAAAACTGCATGAACGAGCAGGTGTATATATATATATACACACATTTATTAATATATATATATTTCAGTTTTCAGAACTATATACATAATACAAATCTGGCCATGTGCAGGGTTTTCTTAGACGTACCACATAAAACATGTGTGCTATCAAAACTCAAATTCCTTTCAGACTGCATTTTCATCCTGCCAAAAAAAGTGCAAGAACCTGAGAAAAGTGTGTGTGTGTGTGTGTGTGTGTGTGTGTGTGTGTGTTATTTCTGGTAGGTGTAGAAGTTTTTCTTCTGCTCCTCCTTAATTAGCACTTTGATACGAGCCATTTTGCAAACAGTCCAAGAGCGGCGTGTGTTTACTGCAAACAATGTGTGTAATTAGTGATTGGGACCCAATCAAGCCACGCACTCTGTATTTTATACATGCAAATGCGTGTGAGGAGGCTGTGCTGATTGCGGACGCCTCGTCCGGCCCATTCGCAATCCGCCGCCAGACGAGCACCTGCCACGACGGAGCAGACGCAGCCGGCGCCTAGGCGCTGAGGACTCGACACAAAAAAACATTACTACAGAGCCGTGAGGCAGGAGAGACGAGGAGATGCTACGCCGAGTTATCTTCTGACCCGAGAGAGAGAGAGACACAGAGAGAGAGAGAGAGAGAGAGAGAGAGAGAGAGAGAGAGAGAGAGAGGGGGGGGGAGAGAGTGAAAGTGAGTCAGAGAGAGA
>JAQMYM010000009.1:20678774-20693470 GCA_030014255.1 Parauchenoglanis ngamensis
CTCTCTCTCCCTCCCCCTCTCTCCCTCCCTCTCTCCCTCTCTCTCTCCCTGTACTGCATCACATCACATCACATCACATCACCGCTTGGCAGCTCACAGAAACTTGCTGCTCAGGAGGCAGAAAAAGAAAACGGGCAGCACACAGACTTTCCACGAGTTCTTTAAGACTCTGTTTGCACTTGAACTTGAGATTTATTTAAACTTGAAGTTGTGACATGGCTGACCTGAGGATGCAGGGGAGTGTGAGAAAGTCCATGAGCTCCTTCATTATCGCTGCTACTTTCCCTGCAGCTCTAAGAGCCGAGCTTTAAGCGTTTGTGGCAGTTTACTAATGAACAGCGCAAAACTAATCATCTGCCTGGACTGAGCTGAAATGTCTAAAGTCGGATCCTGTCACGGCACAAAGATATCCTTACAGGAAAAACTGCTTATTAAAATGTGCAAGATGTTTTCAGAGCTTTTTCAGAAACTTTCAGAAACGTTTGTGTTAATAACGCAGCTCCCGCTCAGCCGGCCGGCCGGGACACTCTCCATTCTTCCTCATGCCAGTGGTTTACTGCTGAAAGGTTTTTGTTGTAAACTTTAAAACTTCCTTTTATTTATTCTTTTATTATAACGTTTCCTTTTAATGCCAGTCATATAAAATATACAAGAAAACATCAAACAGTGAAAGGAAATGTTTAGTATTTTGAATATTCAGCATGTCTTATTACTGAGTCACCATGTGAGTGCACGCTGTCTTTAACACAGTCCAGGCGCGCTGAATACTGCATTCTGAAATTTATGTAAAAATTGCTAAAGTTATTAAAGTTATTCATTTGTCACTACGATTTTTCTGAACAGCTATGCCATAAAGGAACACTTTCACATCAAAGACGAATGTTCGTTTCCGAAAAGTCAGTGTTTATTTTCATTTGTGTTTATGTTAAAATGCTTACTTTTTTCACAGCAGGCTCAATTTTTCTAAATTTGCTCTGTGAAAGGAGAGATTATGAACCGTGAGTTTCTCCTCCCCGCATTCTCGCCTGCTTCTCAGCGTCGGATGCACCCACAGTTTCCTTTCTTTCTCTGTTTTTAAAAGTATAATCACCAGTTCATCGTCACTCGTCAGTTCCATCATCCTGCGATTATTTTTCCGGAATGCTCACGTAATAACGTCGCGTTTAACGTGAACGTTGCCTGACTTTTTTGCGCTCGACATAGTTTTTTTCACTCATTGCTGATAATCTCATTTCTAACGGGTTAAGAAATGTGTATAAAATTGGAAAAGACCACGAAATAGAATCATTTCCGCCACCACTACAGTCCACTTTATAATAAATTGATGAGCTTATAGTGGTTTGTTGTCATGGCGATCAAAGGATGCCATCCCAGATCCCGTAACCGAACCGAAAATGTTTGGAACGGTTCTAGATCGAGCAAGTCCTCCAAAACAAACAGTGGGACGGTTCTATCAGATATCCAGATTGTTTCCCAGCGATGGTGGTTAGAGGTGCGGCGCTCGCATCACTGCGACTGATGCATCCATTTAAAAGAGAGGCAACAGTTATAAATCTGTTACTAGAGGTTATAATTGACTATAAATTGGTATTTAACTGGCGTGTGGAAAGTAATTCATATTAAGAAGAGATGTGTGAGTAATTTAACAGGCTGATGAGGTGATTTAGAAAAGTCCTTCAGTACTTCACAGTCGCGTAGAGGAGGACGCTGAATTCATATCGAGTCACGAGGAAGCCTGAGGTGTTTACTTTACACCCTTACAGGCTGTTTACACTCTGCATCCTCTTTAAAGTGCGCAGATCAAGTCCACACAAATCCTCTTCCAATGAAATGAAAAAGGAGGAGAACGCGCGGTCCCGCCATGTGCTCAGCTCATCAGAACTCACAGATGTATATCTGTGTAATAACGCCTGTTGTTGTTTAACGGGGAAACACTGCCGTGTTGTTTTCTGATTTTTCCGTTTACATCTTCCTGCCTTTCGTGCTCAGATTGCCCCGAAACCGCAGTACGAGGAGGGTGGAGGGAAAACAGCAGTGCTGTCGTCCCATTGGCTAACGCCGCTCCCAGGCTTGGCTCTGGTTTGTGCTGAGCCCTGAATCCAGACCCCGCTTCTTTTCCTCCCGACCGCTGCGTTTATTGCCCCCTGGAGAGGTGCATTGTGGTCTGCTGAAAGCCACGGGTCGCCCCCCGTGCATCACGCCTCGATCCCTGTCTCAATCAGGAAGATCTGGTGGCCAGGGTCGAGTGGGTGGAGTCTGGGAAAGTGCGAAACGCTCCTCGGGGAGAAAGCTCCTGGGAGAGGAGGGGAAGACATTAAGACAGTGGCCAGGACCCCGATTTCAGGCCCAGGATTAAAAATAACCCCAGAGCAGACCACAACAATAACGCAGACCCCCAGTCAGGTCCGCCGCTCGGCCCGAGAGCCGCCCGTTCCCAGGCCGCGCCGATTGTTTACCCAGAAATCTCCAGGATACAGGTGATGTGCTGTTGATGTCACATCCATAATAATTTAGCACAAATTACTTTTCTAAAGTGCTAAATGGTTAGAAGTTCAGTGCACTTGCCAGTACGCATGGCTGATTCATTAAAAAAACTTCCTTTACTTGATTTTCTGCCAATTATTTAATAATAATGAAAACGAGGTATAAACAAGAGAAAATGCGCGTCACGTTGAAACAGTCAGTTTATTCGACGTTCTCTGTATTTTAGTAGCGTGTGCACGACGTGGCGTTTCATCTCATTCCCTTCATTTATGATCATCAGCAACATGCTGGAGTTTTATCATGAGTAAGTCTTGGTTTTTATGCATTATTTTATTGTAACATAAAATTTGGACTCTTAAAAAACTTTAGACCTCAAAAGAGTCCTTCAGTTCGTCCCTCTGAAGAACCCGAGAGCAAATTAGTCTAATTAGACCAATTAGTCAGGGTTCCAAGTAGAACTTGGAACTTTTTTGTTTTGTTTTTTTTGTTTAGCCCTTACTTATCCACTTGAAGAACCTTTGAAGGACCCTTAAAGAACCTAAGAGTAACCGGGGCATTGTTGCGCTTCCTGTATCGACACCCTGGCGGTTTTTCTAAGCGTTCACTGGAGGATTAACAGTTCTTGGCCTCCTAAAATGGGTTCTGAAAAGGGTTTCTGATGGGGAACCAGTTGTTGAAAGGTAATACATGGAACGTTTAAAAATAAGAACGATCCTCAAAGTAAAGAGTAAGTGATTCATAAAATTCATTATTTTGGTCTTTTATAAGAATAATAAATAAAAAAAGCTACAAATGTGTATTTTGTTGCCTGATGGATTTATTTAACGATTAATTTTTAGTTGACTTATTTTTCCATGTGCAGATGTACAGTAGCATCGCTGGATATTTTCGGCGCGGTCGCTGCTGTGATCCTCCGAGCCGTAAGCTGAATCCGCTCTCGTGCGTTGTTCTCTTCTCTCTTGGCGGCGTGTGAGGAAAGCCACACATCCTCGGGTGGTGTACAGCTCACAGCCTGGCATGGAGAAGTCATTCCATGGTGTTGATGACTTTAAGGATTGTTGGAGTGACGGTCCTCTATTGCCCTTGTTCGTGGCAGAAACGGACCCCAGGGGTGGAACGTTGATCTTTTTTCTTTCCTCTGATTGGCTGCCAGCGTTTTGAGGGTTTGCATCTGCGCACAGTCGTAGATGTTTGTTCTGAATTGAGCTCTGGAGGGAATTCAGACTTCCTCTCTTTGATATTTTCATTGTCCTCTTGCTGTATCCTCTGTATTGTGTGAATAAAAGATTTACGGCAGCTAAAAAGGTGTAAAGTGACCTGTCATTCTAATCAAGCCCGTCTGTGGGGGAGCGTGATGTCATACCACGGATCCGTCTCGGCTTTTTATTGCTCTTTTCACATGCGAGCGCTCGCAGATATGTAGAGAGCGCCATTTATAGGGTCTGAAGGGTTAACTCGAACACTCTTGTTGCGTGTGCTGTCGGATGTTTGAATCCTGGATCCTGATTGGTCAGAAGGCTGTTGACTAATTTCTGTAATAGCAGCTCTGATAGTGTTTAATGTTATCGTTTCTATAGTAACCACTCGTTCGCTGGACGGATTAAGAAACGTGCTCTTGTTGACGTGATGATGGAGGAGTCTTCAGTGTCGGTGCTTTGTAACGTCAGAGGTGAAGCTCTAACTTGGCAGTTGCTAGTTAACATGACCAGTTGCTTTTTGGAGGTAACTTGTTTCTCGGGCGTTCCGTAATGTTACGCGAGACAATAAATGGATAACCGTGTTGTGCATCATTCTTTATTAAGAAAAATTGCCATCATTGCTGTTGTCTAAAAGGAATAAAACACTTCAGTGCTTGGTGTTATAGGAAACTAATCAACATGAGAGTAGTAACGGGAACTCTGTTCATCGATCCGTCCGGTTGTTGATTATTTTCCTGTGACAGCACAACACTGAGTGTCTTATTCCTGCGGATTTCATGGTGCATTTGTCGTTTTGCAGATATCACCTGGTGAAGCTCCTGGAGAAATTCGGGAAAGTGAAGCAGTTCGACTTCCTGTTCCACAAATCCGGACCGATGGAGGGCCAGCCGAGAGGATACTGCTTCGTCAACTTCCACACCAAAGAGGTTCCTCGCTCATGTCTCACGCACACGCGCCCGTGTTTGATGCTAATTCTGCTATTAACCTGTACGATTAGTTAAAGCACTAGAACACTTCTAAAGGCTTATTTGCTAACTGAGCACAGCACGTGCATATGATGTGCTTGATTTTCGTTGGATTATTATTATTATTACTGGGATTATTAGTTGATACAAAATGTTAATATGTTGCTGGTAATTAGCAGTAAAGAAATGAAATCGTTCTAAACAACCATTAAATTCTTTCATTTGTTTGTCAGTTGTGATCCCGAAGAGTGGTGCAACCTGGAGAAGCATTTAAACGTTTTATAAACACACACACACACACTCTTAAAGTCGACCAGCGTCTTGGGGCCCCAGTGACCCATCACCACCATTACTGCTGCTTCGTGTTGTTACTGAGCAGGCACCGAGGGAAGCGATAGATTTGGAAATCTTCAAACGCTCTTTAATCTTTAGTTCTGATGTGTGTTGAACGATTCCTGATGAAGTAAAGATGATCTGATCATATCCTTTTAAAACTGATGTTGATGAATGTGTATCGTCCTTAAATACACACGAAATAAATAAATAAATAAAGTAAAGATTAGTTTTTATTTAGGCAAATCACGGTCAGAGGATTTAGTACTGTATGTGTAAAAGCACGCTTTATAAAAAGTATCCTAAATTCCCTGCGAGTCCCGGGAGTGACCGGACGGCTCGGTACGTTATTGAACGCTGTGTGATTTCGTTTTCATAACCGAGATTCATCTCCTTACTCAGGAGGCTGAACGGGCCATCCAGTGCCTCAACGGAAAGTTGGCGTTGTCCAAGAAACTGGTGGTGCGCTGGGCTCACGCACAGGTAAAGGTAAGACTCCGATCCCAGAGCTCTGAACCCGAAACTCTGAACCCGACATGATTAGTTAAAGTTAGAGATTACCTTGAGCCCATAATTAGGAGCAGATATTGGAGGGGAAAATAAGACCAAATTTGATTTGGTCCTGTAACAAATCTAGGCTGAAATCTCAGAGTTGCTTGAAGCGCAGAAACCTAACGCAGGTTAAAGTAGGTGACTGAATCCCAGTAGCCACGTGGCTTAGTAATCACACCGCGCCGTGGGCCGTTCAGCAAAGTGAACCCGCGATCTCGGCTGCGTGGAAAGGTCACGTATTTGGAAACTGGAATTTAAAGTGTTTAATTATAAAGAGACTTGAGCGATATTTTTTGTTTGGATTGATTTTTTTTCTTTGTACTTTATAGTAATTAATATTTCCAGGTAATTATCGGTATTCATCCAAAGTTTGTATTAGAACTGAGTTTTAATAAGCTGAGTTTTAGTATAAGTGGTGTTTGTAGTCAGTTCTTGTGATTAAAAAAAAAACGTAATTTTATAGCCTAGTAGTTTTTAAAGAAAACAATCGCACCGTTATCGGTCAACTCGTACTTGACGGGTTCAGAATCCGTGAAAGTAGATTCGTGCCCTCGGTAGAACAGAAGCGGGTCAGAATTCCGTTTGGAATTTTCCGGTAGCCTCTCAGTGAGCCAGAAAGAGCGTTGAGGCCGGCTGAAGGACTGGTGCAGAGAAGTTGGGCTATAACAATAGGCAGCTGCCTCTGAGAGAGAGGAAATCCTGTATGGTCCAGTACAACGCCCCCCTTCACCCCGTCCCCTCCCGTCCCGGTCGCTCCCCGTCAGAGGGGAACGGGACACCAGGCTGGGGTCAAGGTCATCAGAGCAGAGCTGTTGACAACAACAAGCTGGAGCGGATCTGATCCGAGCCGCGCCGAGCTGCACTGCCTCCACCCTGCACACCCCTGAGTCCTGACTGCTGCAAACGTCCAGGTCTTTTCCGTGTCTTTAAAAACACTAGGCAAAGACAGACCGCTTAGTCTCAGGATCAGAACTCACTGCGTTGGATTTACTTTTAGTAATGTGACTGATAACTCAACTGTAGTTAAAAACGTTTACATATGCACTTCAGTTGGAGTAGCACAATGAGGCTGTTTTAATAATCTGTTAAAGGTCCAGTTCTGGGCTCCCGCAACACGGCGGCTCCGTAGAGGTGGACCCGCTCCCTGTGTAGATATAAAGGGCTCGTTCTAAACTTACACAAACACAACAGTTCAGAGTTACAGCTAATTATACACTAATGAGGACATAACTATGAACTCCATAAGGATATTATGGAATATCTACTCCACTTCTGCGAATAGATCCTCAACACCCTACATCGTGGAGCTTTAAGTAGAAGAGTAACAGTCGAGTAAAGCTCTGCGTCTGCTTATTTTCACAGTGGGAATTTGCACACACATTCTGCACATGTGTTTATGTGACTGAGCTCCTGATTAAAAAAAACAGATTCATAAGAAAACAGTTTACATTAAAGTGTTTAATCTGTGTAAAAAATAATCACGAGGTTGGAGGAGCGGTGTGATGGGCGTCAGGAGAACATTTTGACTCCGATCTCCGTGATATTTGGTCTGCGTTTCATATTCACTTTAACACCTTTATTAGATGAAGGCGCATTTGTCTTCTGTCCCTTTGTTCAGTAACAGCCTTTGAATAATGTTTTGCAGAAAGAGAAATGATTTCAAACTCAAACAACGTCATTTAAATGCTGAACGTGCTGATTTGAATCGTTCACTTTATGTTGTCATGGAAACATTAACCCCAAACTTTGCTCTCTGTATTTGTGTAACTTGAGAGCAGATTACAAATAGTGTGCACAGGCTCGTGTGTAATTTTAGGATGCTAGTGGGATTTACTGAAATGTAAAAACACAATGAAAGTTTCAGTGAGAGGCGGCCATCTTGGAAAGCCACATCTCTTTCACTGAACGCTTGCGATTCAGACTTTCCAACCTCCGACAAGGAAAAACCAAAGAAGACCAAAGGTGTCTGTAATTCCGAGTGTATCATACGACATCATGTCAAACTGGCTGCTCACACCGTTAACAGTAAATAACGAATCATAATTATTTATAATAACATAATAAGACACAGTAGATGCTTAGTTATACAGCACTGACTGTATGTTGAGCACCATTTTGAAAAACTCGATCGCTAACGTTAGCTGGCTCATTTGTAGCTAGCACAGCACGTGCTTTCATGGAAGCGTCCATTTTGTTTCCTGCTTTGTAGCTTAAACAAGCTGGAAAATGACACAAGTCTGAGTTTCCTGTTTCTGAGGATGATAAGCAGGTTTAAACAGATTAGTATTGTTCTGTCCTGAAGCCACGCCCTCTAGAGTTTGAAGCTGGAACTGACCCAGAAATCTGGAAGTAATGCAGATGATAAGCTATAAATTCGCTGTATTACGAAATCGATTTATTAAAGTCACAAAGATTTTGGGCTTCTGTTACTTGTTAGCTTTGTAGCGCCAGAAACTAAATATGCAAACATGGGGTACTTATTTAGCTGTGTTCTGTGTATTAAGAACATGGAGAATTGGTTAATTTTCTGACAGTTCCTTTAAAGTGTACTTTTTGGTTTGGCTCAGTCTCAAGCGTTTCCATGGACACATCACCAGCTTTCCTTGTTTTTTTGTAAGCTGAACGCACCTCGTTAGACATACATGTGGAGTGATGTTACAGGAAAATGTACAGCTCCATATTGAAGCCATCAGAGATGCGCTGTTTAGTTTGGATAATTATTTACACATGGGATGGGCACGGGATTCTCTCAGTCTGGCAGGGCTGATGAGTAGCTACAGGAAACCAGCTGCGTTGGCGTAAATAGCTATAAGGGAACATTTATCTTAAGTTGAGTTGAAGAATCCTATTTCTATTGTTTGATCAATCCAAATAATTAACGTCTGAAAGAGTCACTTGTAGTTAGAACTGAGTGGCCCACGAGTCCTGGGAGAACGCTTTCACACTCAAATGACTTCTTTTACAAAACCACACTAATAAATCAGTCAGTAATGTTTGATTTTTCAAGGTATAGGAATTTAAAATTGTGTCATTTTAACCCGGATAAATAATCTGTGCCGGATAATATGCGATTCGATATTTTTTTAATACGCAAGAAAATTCAAATGGCTCGAAGCATTTCTGCAGCTTTAGTTGAATTAAACACACAAAGGTTTGTGGCTACGTAAATATGCAAACATATTCACAGATGAACATGAGTAGGCTACCATGTTGTTACCATGACAACCAACGTCATTTACCGTGAACATTGGCTACGTCAGCTAACTAACTTCGGCGTAGCTTGAGCGTTCCCCTGACAGACTGTTCCTCTAGTCTCAGACGTGATCGGTCCAAAGCTGTGAATCATTTAGTGAGGTCACAGATTTAGCCCCGCCCCCGAATCAGGTGTGACTTTACCAAGAATGTGTTAATATTTTGCCTAAATTATCTAAGATGAGTTCATCATTTAAAAGCATGTTTGATGTGTGGAGGTTTTGCTTCTCAGTTCTTAATGCTGTGTGAAGTTACTGTTTCTGCAGTTTATAAAGCTGTTTATGTTTAGCGTTACGGTTAATTGGGCCTCTTGTTCCTGTTCTCCGCAGGTTCTCTCATCACTAACAGGAATAAGGAGTGAACCCGCAGTCCGGGACCAGGACCAGAACCTGTCATGGCGTCTCTACACTCTGTGTCTAGCCTGTGGTGTTAGCCTCGTTTAGCAGTCGTTTAGTAAAGTTGTGTGTAAATGTTTTCATCCAAACTGAGTATTTGCGAAAGTTTTTCGGGTTTTCTTCGTACCCGAACACCAGTCCGCTGTAAATTACCAAGCACATTCGTAATATGGTTGCTTAACACGTAGCCACGCCCACAAATCTCCATAAAAGGCAAATAGAGCTGAAAATGGCGAGTAAGTGGTGAAAGGTAGCGTGCGCCGAATCCTCCAATAACGCAGCTCAGCCACGGCAGTCTTCCTCCTCTTTTATAGGGTGCCAATACTTTTTCATTGAAAGGTGAGTCTTAACCTTATAAACGTAACCCGTTTATAAAATCGCAGGAACTCATCAACTATCCGGATTTCATGGATCGATTTTACGCAAAGTGACAACGCGCAGGGAAACGCGTAGGACACGCCGGCTTTTCTATTCAGAGCTTCACTCTAATAAAATGTGCTACAGTAGTCTCTCAACAGGATCGTGTGTGTGTGTGTGTGTGTGTGTGTGTGTGTGTGTGTGTGCGTGTGCGTGTGCGCGTGCGCGTGCGCGTGTGTGTTTCAGAGATTTGAGCCCTACAGAGGAGATAAGAACCTGCCGGCCAGCTTGGAGCCGTCGTGCAGCGAGGCAGAAGAGCAGCCCACCTCTCTGAGGTTGGTGAAATTGCACTCGACTTTTCCTCCTGTTCCTCCTTTTTTTCTCTCCATGACGGAGGTATTTTTTATTTTCCCGCTCTCCTGCTGCTCGGCTTTCTCTCGCCGCTTCACAGAAAAACATTCCAACATGGGATAAATGGCCGCAGTGTGTTCTAGCTCTAATGTCATTAGCACCTTATCGCCGACCGCCGTTGCTTCCTCAAGCGAAGTGTGACCGTGTGTGTGTGTGTGTGTGTGTGTGTGTGTGTGTGTGTGTTATACACTGAATAAATCCTCCCGAATCAGCTGCAGGAAAGTTACACATGCAGTAAGAGCTTCTGGATGAAAATGTAATATTTATTTACATCATTTTATAATCCCATATCTCAGTCTGTGTTTATTTTATAACTAAGTATTTTTTTTTAAACGTGTTGCTGAGTTGTTTGTTTGTCTAACACCCACTCTAATGCCAGAAATAAATAAATCTCAATAAAAAACAGCTAAGGATTTTATATTTCTTCCTTTCTTTTTTCTTCTCTGAAGCCTTTCCATCAGCCAAGGTGACTTTAGATAGTAATATAAAACCAAATAACGCAAATATATGAATGAACTTTTGAAAAATAGGTAAGGCTCGTTTATTTATTTATTTGCTTGTTTGCGCTATTTATTTATTTATTTAATTTGGCACCTTTCGAACACCCATAGTGGCTTTGCAATGTATGCAACACAGTAATAAATAAATAAACAAACAAACAAATAACTCCATCCCCATTTTTCACAGCCAGGTAATTTAAATTTCTTTCTTTCTTTCTTTCTAACATCCCAGATTTCTATATTCGCTTGTTTGTTTCATTTCGAGCCTCTCTAACACCCAAAGCTGTTTTGCATCGCATAAATAAATAAATACTCATTTTAACAAAAAAAAGGAATTTTAAAATAATTTTTCCTTTTTTCCTTTGAGTCTTTTTAACACCCAATCTTGCTTTATGAAGTATGTAACAAACAGAGAGAAAGAAAAACAGCTCCGTACTTTCAATGTATTGCTTTCTTTCTGTTTCATTCGTTTATTTATTTGCGGTTCATCTCCTTTCTCACCCCCGTGCGGTCTTAGAGTACGCAACACCAAATAATAAGAACTAACGTAATACATTTGAAATACTCCGCTGTTTGGGATGTTTATTCGGCTGTTTATTTGCTTTGTGCTGCTTCCTGCCTGTAGCACGATCCTGGTTATTAAAAATGCTCCAAAAGGAAGAGAAAAGGAAATGTATTTAACATGTGTGTTTTTAGTGACACATTAATTTATTTGTTTGTTTGTTTGTATCTTGTGTCTGAGGTCGCTTTACAAAGTACGCAATACAAAGTGCTGAAGTACGCAGCGTTCCTCCCCACGTCACGTTTAGACCGATACAAGTTGAGATGCTTGTGTTGAGTGAAGAAATGGTTGAAGTTGTGATTTATAAACATGCGAATATAAATCAGTTGTTCTGTTCAGTTACAGCATGTTAGCAGCGTGAGTTCGTGTCGGACTGCGGCGGTGCCTTAACTCTGTCCCTGTGTGTGTTTCCCGCTTCTTTAAAAGTGTGAGTGCGAAGATTAAAGCCATCGAAGCCAAGCTGCAGATGATGGAGGAGAACGTGGATGAGGAATACTCAGGCCCGTCACCGTACCTCTACAACAAACCTCCCGAGAAGAAGGACAAGCGATCTCAGCCTTACAACAAACCGTTCCGCAGGTTCAAGAGATGACCTCCTCTCATCCTGTTCCACACACACACACACACGTGCGCTGAGGACTTCTGTTTAATATAAACACACATTCTATACCACTGTACTGTCAGGACTGGAGCAGAAAGGTGTGTGTGTGTGTGTGAAACACTTCTCTGTTTTACAGCAATTTTTTTTTAAGGAACATTTCATGGTTTTGTACAATTTGTAACATTTCAGTTTTTGACAGTTCCTTCCTTCCTCCCAGCCTAATGGAAGCATTTCTGTGTGCTGATTATTTGTGTTCAGTTATAAACTCCGTCGTAATCCTGCGTTGTCTGTGTTTTGTGTTGTTTTGCATTCTGAGCTCTCCAAGCGATCGTGCTCATGCTGCGCACCGCAGCTCCACCGGTCACTTCACTCTTCACTTTTTTAAACCAACATTTCCTCAGAGAAACCTGATCACGTGATCTACACAGCGACAGTGAGGAGCGACGTGACACGACGTGACGTGACCTTCAGATCGCTGTTACTTTTTATATCCGTTTGAAGACAATAAACTACACGAGTCCATACACTGATTGAATCGAGCTCAGCTTCAGTTGTGTTCATCAATATCAAGAAAAACTTTTAAGTAGTTATTAGGCTCATGTTTTCATCCTGAAATAGAACTAGAAATGATCACATAAACATGGAATGTGTTAATTGTTTTAAATATGTGATTAGGTTTAACTTTTGCCCAGACGTAAAAATTATTTCAGAGAAATAACAGCAGGTTTTTTTGGTTTTTTTTAAATAAACATGTTTATAAGTAAATAAAAGATTAAATCATGCCTTTTATTATATGACAGGCTATATTGTTAATTTGTTACGTCATAAAACTCAAAGCTAGATTATTAATTTGTTTTTATAATGCAAATCCGGCCCACTTTACACGCACCACGCCTTTACTGCGTGAGGGGCGTGGTCAGGGGGCTTCCACATTTGCATATTCAAAGACTCTTTTAGGGTGAGGCGCTTCCGTGCTAAAATAATGCTGTTGTAAATATTTGTTTGTGTGTGAGACATGTCAAGACACGTATGATTCAATAAAATAATGATGTTAAAGCTTCTTTTACGCTCTTTTTACGTCACCATGTTTCCTGTGTTGCGCATGAATTAGCCTGTGAAGTCGCCATTTTGTGCCTCGTGCAGTTATATTGATTAGCGTTGTAATCATTCAGTTTACCGCAGTTTACCCTCAGATTCTGCAGACCGTATAGTTGGTCCTGCACGTGCATTATTGTGAGTTTGATCTCTAATACAAGGGAAATTATTATTTGTATTACTACTTCCTATACATTACATTACATTACATTACACTAGGCTTTGGGAAATGAAAAGGAATGATGCTAAGCGAGTCACTTTAGTCACAATTTATTGCTCCTTCTGGTTTCCTCTTCTACCCTGGATACACACACAACTTCCGGTCCGGAACGCGCACGTGAGCATGTTTCTTGTGTATATGCGACAAATTCCGGGTTTTTTCACCCTGTAATTATTCCCAAATATAATACTCAAGGAATCTGGGCTTAAAGTATGAAGCCAACAGATTTTCATTATAATTTTGTATGTGTCAGATTTTATAATATTTCTAAAAGAAAGGAAAACAGTAAATAAAAGTAAGTAGAGCCTATTTACTACAAATGTAATGATTTCCTCATCGTACTAGATTATTATTAGTAGTAGTAGTTTATGGAAATATACAATAAAAATATTAGGCCTCTATGCCTTCGGTTAGAAATGGTCAAACCTATGGACGATCAACATATTAGTCTAAAAATATATTTTTAAAAAGCAGTCTAATTTTTCAGCTTTAAAAAAGGGTGAAATCGTTAATCAACTTACAATGTCCGGTTGTCCATATATGGAGGTCATGTCCAGGTTGCATCCATCTCTATATTTTATGTTATATACATATATATTTCTTGTATGTTACACATAAATTTAATTTAGGTTATATTTTAATATGCACAAATAATCTTGGCAAATATTTTGTTTTGCTCTAGATGTGTGTTGTGTAATTCGGCTTGAATATTATAACCCACTCTCAAAATAATCGAAAACAGGTGTAGAAAGCAAAAGCGCAGTTTAATTTAATCTATTAAAGATGGTTTTCCGTGGTTTTTGTGCTGTGCTGATTTTATGCTTATTTTTTTTTTTTTTAAACTAAAAATTTCGTTTGTGAACAATTCGGTTTATCTAATAAACTTCTTGTGATTTTGGTATTTTTTTCCACAAATAAATTCAGTCATGTGTCGCTAATAAAACTGGTCATATATCAGCAAACGAATGCTAAGAGCCACAGTGGGTGATATTAATTAAAAAGAAACCTTTATAGATTTTTAACTAATTAAAAATATATATATATATAATAGCTTAGGAAATAAAATATGGTAAAAACAAAACAAACAAACTAAAAACTAAACAGACACAAAAACTAAAGCGCATTCATAAAGATAACAAAACAAACTGTATACTGTACTATACTATTCTATACTATACTATAGTAAGTATGAACAATAGTACATAAGATGATAAATCTCATTGTTGTTTAATTCAAGATTATAATAAAGTAGTGTAAACAGTGAATCACAAAAGAATTATCTAGACCTAATAATGAATTAAATAGTTAGCCTATGTTATTAATTGTATGTTGAAAAAGTAAACTGCACTAAATTTCTGCATGCTCTTTAACCGCATCATCTGTTATTTCCGCAAAAATCCGCAGAAACGCTCGCGCTAAGCTTGTGAAAATAAACAGCGTACTTCCGTATTAAACGGATGGCAACCATGGCAACCCGTTATGCTTTCTCGGTGTGTAGTATGGTTAGTACGCGGCTTCAGAAGTCTCGCGCGTATAAAAAAGTAAAGCTTAGCTACAGGCTCTCGGACACGGAGAGGATTAAACCCTGCCAGACAGCCCCTCAATTTCCATCCACTTCCTGCAGTCAGCAACTCCATCCATCCGACAAAAAAGAAGGGAAAAAAAAGAGGTGGGGTGGGGTGTGTGTGTGGGGGGTGTTGTGTGTGTGTGTGTGTGTGTGTGTGTGTGTGTGTGTGTGTGTGTATGTGTGTGTGTGTGGTGGGGGGTGAA
>JAQMYM010000009.1:20694721-20699721 GCA_030014255.1 Parauchenoglanis ngamensis
ACATACGCACACATACATGCACACCTACACATGCACACATACATGCACACCTACACACGCACACATACATGCACACCCACACATGCACACATACATGCACACCTACACATGCACACATACATGCACACCTACATACGCACACATACATGCACACCTACACATGCACACATACATGCACACCTACACACGCACACATACATGCACACCTACACACGCACACATACATGCACACCCACACACGCACACATACATACGCACACACACAGACATGTGCACACACACACACGAACACACACAAACCGTTAAATTGAAAGTGTTTCATTTTATTGTCTGTCATTGTTTTTCATCTGGAACTTTTTGGACATATTTCTGTTGTTTGTTCCTCCTCTTGTTCTCTCAGTCTGTGCTTTATCTCCTTTCCTCTTTTTATTATCTCTTTGTGGCAGTAAATCATTTTGCCTTTTGCCGTATCTTTTTTCTTAATTTACTTTCAGTGAGCTTCAATATCACAGTAAACCCTGGTACATTTGTATAGATAAAGTTGGGGTTTCAGAGTAAAAATGAGAAGAAGAAGAAGAAGAAGAAGAAGATGAAGAGAAGAAGAAGAAGGACAAGAACACGAAACACGAGTATGAAGAACAATTGAGCATTATGTTTGTAAAACTGTAAAAGAACAAAAAATGGATGAAAAAAAAAAATTAATGCTCCATGTCTCTCTCTCTCTTTCTCTCTCTCTCTCTCTCTCTCTTTTTCTGAGGATGTGTGTGTGTGTGTGTGTGTGTGTGTGTGTGTGAGTGAGTGCCTGTTCTGTGTTCTGTCCTGATCTCGTTAGCGTGTGAATGAAGCTGTTGATTTGAACGCGTGATTGTCTGCCAAAGTTAAACGCCGTGGCTCAAGTCAGAATGTTAAACAGCAGCGCTAAACAGCGCTTCTTCATTTCTCAATGCTCTCCTCCCGCTGTCTCCGCTCCATCCTCTCTGTCCTCTTCTCCTCTTGTATTCCACACACATCTGTTCTTTAACCTCATACACTCTGTACATTACACTCCTGTCTACACTCAAACGTGCACTCCACAGACACTCTACGGGAGTATGTTTTCCTGAACTTAAATGTCTTAAATCAAAGTGTAGGAGTTTTTCTACAAAAAAACAACACTGAAATAAAGAAACATGTTTGACAACATCCTTAATAGCTCATGGCCTCTCGGGGACTTAGCAAACACAGCTAGATCATTTTTGCAGAGAAAGTTGGCTAACTAGCAACTAATGAGGCTCTGTGTAATGCTGGACAAAACATTTTACTGACTATCGCTGAGCCTTGTAAACTGTTACAGAATGAAATAAAGGTCTGGTGGATGTCTTTAAAATTAGATTCTGAAAAACAAGGAAATGAGAAACATATTTGCTCAGGTTAGGTTAGCTAAGACAGCTAGCTAGCAATGACCTCCAGTGGTACCTTTATTACATTAGCTAGTCTACAGCCTGTGTGTGTCTAGCTAATTAAATTACCACAGAAACGTAAACTAGGGTGGAATTTTGACATTACAGCTAGGAACTGCTAGTAATGCAGTACTGTAGTAAAAATACAATACAGTAAAATTCTCATTTTGTACATTCTAGCTGTTGAGTTATGGGTAGGGTCAGAGATTTGGGAGAAAGTTAGCTAATGTTGTTCTTCAGACTTTATACAAATATAACTAGCAGAGTTGCTCTAGAGTTGAGATTTCAAGCTTAGCAATCTTAGCTTCACTTTTCCCATTGAAGAGAACGTAATGGCTAATTAGCATTAGCTTGGGTCACGTGCATCACTGTGAGCCAATGGAATCGGTTCTCAGACGTCACCCAGCAGTCCATAACGTTTACGACAGCTATTCTTCTGGTGTGGCTGAGCAGATTTATTTAGCCTTGAGAACATGGTAGTAGCGATTCCTGATGTGGGTAGAAATTATCCACAGTGTAGAGGTGTTGTAAATGAGATCCATCTGTCGCAACACCTCCAACTATCACTCGTCTCACAAAACGATCATTATTTCTTTTTAGAGCTTAGCAGATGGCGTCATAACTTGCTAGTCCATGGATTAGATGTTAGACTAACTCTGTGATGATCTTTAACTGTTATAAAACCCATTGTTTTTATCAAATAGGAGTTTGTTCAGGGTACTGAGCCCCTTCTGCCATAGGATTCAGGATTCAAACAGAACAGCCTCTGGTCTCCCTACCTCCCCCCACGTCCATCACACGTTTTCACCCAAAGATTGATATCTCTGTAGTTACCCTTCTGAACCCATGCCCCCCAAAGCAATGCACTCATGCTGTCTAGGTTCAACATGACTGATGGATGAGTAGACACACCTTGTTTCTGACTGGTTGGACTTCACATTTAAGGTGCCTGCTGCAGCCACAGAGACCAAAGTTTCACCTCTGAGCAGATATTTTATAAAGCTGTCTGAGTTTAATCCAACCATTAACCATGAATGATTAATGTTGTCAAAATTAGATCCTATACATGCTTTAAAAGGATTTCTTTTGAATATAAAATTTATAACACACAGCCATATAGTATTGCACCTCTGATCAAGTTGTTGGAGTGAAAGATTAACAGCTATGCACATATGTTTGTAATTCAGCAATAAATATAATCGGTAAAGACTAATCAAAATGCAGGAAACAGGATAGACTGGATTTCAAGAGGATAAAAAGCAAAACAGTGACACGTTCTGCTGAAAATTCTCAGAGTGCGTTACACATTGCCTGAGTTTACGTGCAGACAGCCATCAGTCCAATTCACATTCTTCCTTATACATATATTCATCCGATACGCAGAAGTATATTGAAAATCTATTTATTTGCATGTTTTATCTAATCATATCTGAATGCAAGCACATGCGAAGATAGGCGTTTAGCATCACTGTTACCATAACAACAAGAACCTTATGACTAGCTAACATTAGCTTTGTGTGTTTCATTCACCGTCCTTTAACAATCCCTGGCTCATGATATGTATCATATGGATTAAAAATATCACTCAGATGCTGCACAAATTCCAAATCCAAACATTTTTTACTTTAGATATTTAAATATATGTAACTAATATGCATAGCAACACACACGATCACGCAGGACGTACACAAAGATAATAACAAGATGCTTGAGAGTCATAATTGGGTTCAAAGTTTTACATGTCAATCATTATGCATTTGTAATTTATTCTATTCAACAGATTACCGTACAGATAATCTGCCTCCAGTAACACTGATGTCATTCGTATTAGCTAAATAAAAATTTTTATAACTTAGTTTATCGTTAGGATTATTAACATGTCATTAGACCTCATTGATACAGAGTTAGTGTGAGTTTTAGTCTGTTTCAAATCTTATCTAATGTGAAACACTTTGTTAGTTCTGCAGAATGAGCATGAGCAGAGAAGCGTGAGATTAAAAGCAGGTTATTTAACTGCCCCAAGAGCTCGGTACCACTTCAAGAGTCACTCCTCTCTCGTTCTATGAGTCAGCTGAGTCAGTGAATCTTTCAGTCATAACTGAGTGTCGCTCCAATCACATTCAGTGAATCAGTTGAGAAAGTGACTCTTTCTGTGATAGCTAAGATTCACTCCTCTCTCATTTAGCAAATCAGCTGATTCAGTGAATCTTTAAGTCATGGCTGAGATTCGTTCCTCTCTTATTCAGCAAATCAGTCGGGTCAGTGAATAATTGAGTCACAACTAAGAGTCACTTCTATCACATTCAAGGAATCAGCTTAGTCAGTCAATCTACAGTCATAGTCAAGATTCATTCTTGTGTCTTTTAGCGAATCAGGTCAGTCAGTGAATCTTCCAGTCATAACCGAGAGTCGCTCCTATCACATTCAAAAAAATCAGCTGAGTCAGACAATCTGCAGTAGGGCTGGGCGATGTATTGGGTTTTTAAGATATATTGATATATTTTGATATATTGAGATATAGGACGAGACAATATTGTTTATACCGATAAGTTATATTGCAATAAAATTACACTCACAGGGCCGCTAGTTCGCCGATTTCTCTTCTCTCTGTCTGTTTCTGGCACAACTTCACCCTACCCCGCCTCTCTCTGAACGCAACACTCTAAACAACTCTAAACCCCCTCAAGTCCTGCATGCAGCGACAACATGGAGACAGACACAGTTCTACGCAGTTTACTGTTTTAAATTACAGTTAACATTACTTACGGTTTGTCTGGATTCCTTTATACTGTAATGAACAACAAAGAAGCAAGCAGAACACTGAGAAGCACGCAGGAAACACTGAACAGAGCGCAGGGCTGCAAGAAGCGAGCACATTTATCTCTGGTGTGCTGCATTTCAAAGACGCAGTGGTTTTTCTGCGCTCTCGACGTCGCTGTTTTTGCTCGGTTGAAACTCATATCTGTGCTGTCATATAAAAGACAGTGACCTCACTCCAAATAAAACACTCTCCATCATGCAAAGCGAGAGCACTGTTCTTCAAAATGAAAAGTTGCATTGTGATGGTGTAAGCGCCCCAAGGAGCGGAACGTTTTCCACGGTGTGAGCGCAAGCCAGCGGCGGAGTGGGCAAGGGGGAGGGGGGACATTCGCTCCCGGGTGTGGTACAAGGCAATCAAACCTAGTCTAAGCACACCCTAAGAGATGGACATTTGCTAATTTCATTCAATCTGTTTACATGTTTTGTAATTAGCACAAAACCATAGATGTTTGTACAGGGATACACACAAGAGGAAGCACTTAGTTTGGCAAAGGAAGAAGTGTCCACCTCAGTGGAAAACCACTTTTTAAAGATCAAGTCAGCCTTTTGTTATTTTTGTTTTGTATCTTTTCTTTTACATGTTATTAATTGCACCGCTATGAGTACTTTATTATACAGGAAAACAACACTATTTATTTTTATCTTATTCAAGGAGTATTTTTATGCCGGTAGTTTATTTTTGAGCCATTTTTTTTTTCATGTACATGTACAGCTGTCTGTAATAAAAGTGCCTGTGTGACA
>JAQMYM010000009.1:20704721-20724190 GCA_030014255.1 Parauchenoglanis ngamensis
TAGCTGTGCAGATGCACGTGAGCAGAGTTGCACAGGCTATTATGGGAATAAAGTTGAGTTAACAATGTTATATTGTGCACGCGGTGTGGCATATGAATGATCACGCATCAGTCATGCAACGCAGTGTGCACGTGCACTTGGGGGTTGGGGTCTAAAACCAAAAGAGATTTGTTTTGAAAGCAGGAGAAGCGTCACATAAGAATACAGCTGCGCGTGCATGTAAGGTGGTATGATGATGATGAAGATGATGACGATCATGCAGCAGCAATCTAACCAAAAAAAGAGAATAAACTTAATAAAGCGAACAAGGCAGGGGGAATGGGATTAGCATGCATGTGCCTGTGTGTTATGATTATGATTCTGTAGCAGCAGTTTAATTAACCAAAAAGCGATTAGTAAATAATGCAACTACCCGCAGTGTCAGTGCACGCAGCAAAGCGTGTCATTTTTTGGACAAAAACCTTCATAGAGCTAAATAAATAAATAAATAAATAAATAAAAAAAGGAAAATGGGTTAAGCATGCATATGTTGTGCTACTGCAGTAATATAGCTTAATTATAGCCTAACAAAAAGGAGGGGAATCAATGTAATGAACCGGCAGTGTACATGCATGTCACACAGCGTGTCTTTATTTACTCAAAATGTTTATATAAAGCAAGAAAAAAGTGAAGTTCTTAATGTAGGGGGGAAAATTGAGCGTGCATAGGCTAAAGTGTGCTATGATTAGGCTGTGAATTAGCAATATAGCTAACAAACTATCTAGAAGTGCTGTTGCGCGTGCATATATGGTGCTATGATTATAATTATGGAGCAGCAAGTTAATAAAATTACAAACATTGAAAAAACATTGAGCACGCATGGATAGTGTGTTATGATCATGCATCAGAGGCATAATCCACTGAGTGTGCAGATGCACGTGAGGCAGATTCTCTAGTTTAGTTCTAAAAACGTTTGGTTCTTATTTTAGAGAGCAGAAAACGGAGTTGTAGGAATGTAGTTGCGCGTGCATGTAGATTATTATGATTATTCATAATTATAATTATGGTGCAGCAATCTAAATAATTTTAAAAATGAAAAAGAAAGGGGGGAAAGCCAAATAAAGAGCCGACAGTGTTGCTGCAGGTCACACAGCTTGTCCTTTTTGTTGCTGTTTTATAGAAAAAAAACGAAAAAGTTCAGCATGCATGTGGTGTTTTGTGTTCTGATCTGATGAAGTGAGAGTGCAGCACATGCAATAGAACAGAAGCAACTTCTGTTTTTGTTTAACAAATCATTTGTTCTTATAAACTTGTTATCGAGAAATCATGCAGCATCGTTAAAATTATGCGCGCGCTTCCATGGTTTTGGATTTATTCCTTTTTTTTATTTAAAACAAATGTCAGAATTTTATCTTTCTGTTTTTTTTTTTTACTATTATTATTATTATTATTATTATTATTATTATTATTATTATTATTATTATTCTTTGGATCTCAGTATGTCATGGCACGAGCCGTTCCGTTTCATTCTTTCTCATTCATCTCTGTGTAATCTTATTAGATTCTGTGAAATCGACAGTGAAAGCGGGGCAAATCAAACGAAGTCGGAATTTAACTTTAACTTTATGATGTTTTCAGATTCGCAAAAAGTCGCAAATTTTAAAAATTGCATTGAATCATGAAAATTTTTTTTAAATTTAACCTAAAGTAAGTATAGGCTATATAGGGATATAAGCAGGCTAATAGCAGCGTGCTAGTATCATATTTCTCATATTTGTTGCATGACATGCTTAATTATTTGTTTTACGGGCAAACTGTAAATTCCAAAAGTTGGAATTTTAAGGATTGTGTTTACATGATTGATGATTTCTGTGTAAATATGAAATTATTCATTGTCTAAATTAGTTATTAAATAAGTCATTTAATATCTACTTCATTTTTAGCTTCTTCACAACAAAATGAAATTTCAATAGACACCTAGTTTGTGTTGAATTTGATGTATTTATTTCTAAATGATTTTTTTCTCTAGTAGTAATAAAAGCATAGGACGCAATTTTATTTTAAAAGATAAGATAAAATAAAAAAAAAGATAAGATTAATTCCTCATGCGGTTCAGCAGAATGATTTTAAGACTGCAACGTGTGAGAAATAAATATTTAAATAAACATAGGCTAAATATGACAGTAGAAGTGTTAATGTGCCATGCATACAAAAAGGCAATGCTTTGCTGAAAGCGGTGCTGCACAAGTGTACAGGAACTTTCAGAAGTGCTGTCTGAGCTGGCTTATGCACAGTCTTAATCATTTTTGCTGAAACGCAAACGCACGAGTTTAAAACGCGACTCAAACGCGTGGCATTAAAATGATCCGAAAGCTACAACACAGCAATCATGTAATATTACAACCTACATGTGCTAAGGGTATAAGTTTATTATTATTATTATTATTATTATTATTATTATTATTATTATTATTATTATTATTGGCAGGTGAATAATCTGATGTGGCACGTGCGCTGTCTGGAGTGCTCAGTGTGCAGGACTTCACTGCGCCAACACAGCAGCTGCTACATCAAAAACAAGGAGATCTTCTGCAAAATGGATTATTTCAGGTAGGGTAAGTTTTTTCCACTTTATCCTGAAAGCAGGCTGCTTTTTCTTTTCAGTTTCTGCAACAAAATAAATTCTTAAAGGGGCCGCAGTTTAAAACAGCAAACTATTTAATAAAGCAGGAGTTCTCAAACTCCTTTAACTGTTAAAAAGACAACAGCGCAGATTTATTTTATTCAAATATGAGGCTCAGTAGGCTATGTAACTGTGCAGAATAACATTTTGGATATTTATTGCAGTCATAGAGCTTTATTTTTTTTTTTTTATTAACTATGCACTCATACATCAGGTCCATGTTGACACTGTTTACAGGACAATTCAACTCGAGTGAGCAGGCAAAGCAAATCATTACACGAGCTCAAAAATAAATATAATAACTCTGATAAGCAGTTGTGTGTTGTGACTTCCAGCAGTGTAACAAAATAAATACATTTTAAAACCCAAATAAACCACAGACTTTGAAAACTTTGAGACACACTGTACTAAATTATTCTGCATATCAATCTGTTAGGTGGTTTAATCGCTTATTATTGATTGCAAGTTGAATATTAATTAAAAGATTAAGAAGGATAAATAAGCATAACTGTTATGTTTAGTATAAAACCAAACATAACCCTTTTTTTTCTTCTTCTGTTTGTTTATCTTGATATGATATGGTATCTTTATCCAAAAGAGGAATATTCCTGCTTCGGTTCAGACATGCATACAGGATGACATGCTTTCAGAAGGGTGCTAAGGGTACTAAACAGTACCTGTCCTTGTCACTTGGGTGGTACCCCTTTTGTCCTGATCTTATACCCAGAAAGCGTCATGCAGCACACCTTTAAAGCACTCTACCTACATATTAAAGGTGCAATTCTGGACCTCAAATCAGTTTAAAGGTATGCTATGTTTACATCACCATTTACAGCTTAGTACCTTTTTCTGAGCATTTTAAATGATCTCAGGTCTTATGAAGCAGGAAGCCCTGAAATACTGCACTTTTAATGAATAAACAAAACAGTTATGCTTTTATTGCTTATAAAATGTAATGCAAGTGTTTATTTTTGCTTTGTATTTTTCTTATAGTGAACTACGCTAATAATGTAAGGTAGACTTTAGTGCTAGTTTGTCTGAGAGGGTAATAGGCTAACAGATCCCTCATATTACACCTGACATATAAAATAAAGACAAAGATAAATATTTCCCCTGGTGTTATTACAGGCGAGCTGAAAATTTTCAGTCATGATATTATGCAAGATGACTTTCCTCTGATAATCATTTATTGTGTGGATGAGAATTTTTCTTAAGATGAATCACGACTGACACGATCCACCAAAGAGTAATAATTTGACCCACAACAAGGAAATCTTTAACCACGTCAGACCTTTTATCATGCGTCTTACTTGCACTTGCAGTATAATCGTGATCTAAAGGCGACGGAGCGTGGGGTATTTTGATCACGCGGGCTTCGGAGTGCGGAGTGAAAAGATACGAGCTGCTGTGAAATTGTCTTCAGGATGTGAGGGGATGTGAGGGGTGTGTGAGATGCGGTGATTGCAGAGCGTGCAGGATGTTGGCCTGCCTTCCCTGCTCGTTCGCAGGCCATGTGAAGTGACTGGCCCCTTTAAAGCTGATACTGTGTTTTTAGGAGAACATTTGTTTTCTGTGTTAGGGCCAATAATCTGAAGTGATGCTTCACATGATAGGCTGTGAATGCCGCTGGCTCTTCATAGGCCGTGTTGGGGCTGGGCACACACACACACACACACATACATCTGTGCAGCAGTTTTGCTGGAGAAAGGCAGAAATGCTGGGTGTAGGGCATTACTTTTCATAGGGAATGGGATTTTTCTGCCAGATTGGTGTCGTGTGTGTGTGTGTGTGTGTGTGTGTGTGTGTGTGTGTGTGTGTGTTTCTCTCCATTCTGCATGCAATCAGACAGGAGATAGATCAGATTCAAATCAGCATCCAGAGATAACAGTGTGTCTTTGTCTAAAGTGATAAATCATCCTGGACTGAAATATTTTGCTTTGCCCTGTGATTTGCTGATAAATCTCAGCACCATTTCCACATCGCATGTTTATACAAGGCTGTATTATAATATAAAACATTTTACACACCACATATTAATCTTTTAATCTCAGTCATGTCCTTAAGGCATTTTTTCTGCACAAAAATTTTAAACTATAATTAAAGCAACCACTGGGACATGCTAAGTTTTTCCTCATTACTGAAATTTAGAAAAAAAAAAAGAAAGAAAGAAAGAAAGAAAGCCTGGTTCCCACAGACACGTCAGCTTCTCAGTTTCGGCCCTTTATGTATGCATTTAGGTTTTTCTTATTATTACTATGGAGGCCCTTGTATATCAAGGCATCATGGGAACATTACCGGAGGCCAAGCAGTGATTGACTCTGTTAGATATTCGTGCAGACAAGCAAAAAGCCGGCTGTAATAGTTTCAAGTTGTCAGGCGTAAGTGAGTGAAGCTCGCTGTAAGGATCGAACCTCTGCTTTTTGTGCCGTTTCTACAGCAGTGCTGAAACTTTCGCTCTGTTCTCCAGGCTGTCCTGCGATTAGGAGATAAAGTGGCGTTTATCCAAGACACTGTCAAAAAACACTACATGATTTTACCCCGAGTGTATGGCATGCCAAGAGATTAAAACATATATATAAATATGACTAAATGCTTTAATTTAATTCACTTTCAGAAAAAAAGGATACTAAACCATATCTGTCCTTGTCACTTTCATACGTATTGTACCTTTAATATATCTCTCCCATCTGGACTCACGGAAAATAGTCACCTTAGATAAAAGATTTGAGGTTCATAATTGGACAATATTTACCTTTTTTCACAAATAAAGGTTTCAATATACACTACATGCCCCACCTACAACAGATGGTACACTTCAGTACCCTTTATTTCTGACAGTGTAGAGATCCCAGCAGTAGAAACTGCCACAGAGCAGCATTACAGAAATCCAGGTGTAACTGTAGATTTAGATGATCATGTTGAGATCCATGACAAGGTGCTGGTTAAAATTCATGCTTTCAGCTTGATGAGCTCAAGCATCTATTGTTAAGTATGTTATGTTAAGTGCTGGTGTTTATATTTATTTAGAAAGAGTAACCTGATAGACATCACCTGTGCTGGACTAAAACGGCTGCCGTAAATGTTTCCAAAGCATTTTTGTATTTTTGTGTTTCTGTTACACTGAGCTCATTAGATTGAGGGTTTTATAAATGGAAAGCCATAGCTGCCTATTCCTTTGTGAATGGGGTTCTAGAGTTTCTATTCCTTTGTGAATGGGGTTCTAGAGTTTCCATTCCTTTGTGCGTGGGGTTCTAAAGTTTCTATTCCTTTGTGTTTGGGGTTCTAGAGTTTCTATTCCTTTGTGAATGGGGTTCTAGAGTTTCTATTCCTTTGTGCATGGGGTTCTAGAGGTTCTATTCCTTTGTGCGTGGGGTTCTAGAGTTTCTATTGCTTTGTGCATGGGGTTCTAGAGTTTCTATTCCTTTGTGCATGGGGTTCTAGAGTTTCTATTCCTTTGTGCATGGGGTTCTAGAGTTTCTGTTCCTTTGTGCATGGGGTTCTAGAGTTTATGTTTCTTTGTGCGTGGGGTTCTAGAGTTTATGTTTCTTTGTGCGTGGGGTTCTAGAGTTTCTATTCCTTTGTGAATGGGGTTCTAGAGTTTCTATTCCTTTGTGTGTGGGGTTCTAGAGTTTCTATTCCTTTGTGCAGGGGGTTCTACACTTCCATTCCTTATGGTCAATGGGGTCTATTCCTGTCCTATTCCTGTTATTCTAGAATTTCTGCTCCTTTGTACATAAAACATGAGGTTCTAGAATTCCATTGTACACATTATTCTACAACTTCTATTGCTTTTTACATGCGATTACATTTTCATTTAAACATTTACATATTTCTTTTGTGACGGGGGTTCTGTGTAATTATAGTATTTCTTTTCCACTTAAGATTAAGAGCCTTTTGTATGTAAAATCATAGCTATACATGTTATTCTAGAAGTTCTATTCCTTTGTAAGGAGGGCTCTAGAATTCCTTGGTACATGTGAGGACTTTTATGACCGATCCCAGCTGGAATTGAGGAATCTCTCCATCATGATTAGTTAGGGAACCTACAATGTGGTTCTGCAGTGTGGGAATCATCACATCATCATGTTTACATGTGCTCGCCTTCGCCTCCGTCATGCTGACTGACTGACTGGATTGGAAATGACGTGTGTGCTTTGCGGTGCTGCAGAATTCCATTTTGTGCCATTCCATTCCCACACAGAACCCGAGGGACAGACAGACAGCCCAAACTCATCTGATGTTAATCTTGAAGCGACTGAGCTATGGCAGGATGCAGCAGGCAGAATATTGTCCATAATAAACTCATTGATTTGTCACACTCCTTATTGATCCCTGGAGGTAAATTAGCAGCTATGGTACAGATTACAGATGCCGTAGTATTCCACACTGCAGGTTTGGAGAGATAGAACCTATAATCTGAGTTTCTGTGCAGCACAACTATGTGTTTTTACGCGTCTGAGCTGAATGTCAGTGTCTGGCAGGAGACGTAGATGTGGACGTGTCAGTCTCTCATTTGCGCCGGACTGACAGCTGCTCTAATCGGGTGTAATTGCAGGAAATCAGAGTGGGTTTACTCTCAGCAGCAGGGGAGGCAGGACACAGCGGAGGCTGTACCTAAGGAGGAAAAAAACCCAACTAAACAGGCTGAGGAGCGTGCGTGGAGGGCCACACAGGAAGATGGAGACGGCTGCTAATCAGATGAGGAAGAGGGACGGCGGAATCCGAGAGGTGCTGAGACTCATGGAGGTTCTGCAGCTCAGCTCTTCACGTCTCTCCTCTATGAGTCTCAGTGCCTCTCAGATTCCCGCCGTATCTTCATTTCTAGTCCAAGCCGACCTGCACCTTGATATTTTCAATGATAACTGAAAGAAAGGATCGGAAAGTATTGGATAAAATATTCCATTTTACAGAATTTCTTTCCTTTTTTACACAACTAATGAAGTGATGAAATTTGAAAAACACCTGATGCAGTATTAAATGTAGAACATAATTTTTTTCTCATATATGGAAAATGAGTAAAACGTGTTAAGTAAATTTCCACGTCTCTGGTGCGCCGCAGTCTTTTAAGCACTATGTCAAAACTCCCCCTCAAAGTAAACAGTTCTGTTTCTAGAAATTAGAGAACTGCATATCAGGAGTAATCCTCCGGGCTTGTACCTCCTCAGGTTTGGGTATTTTCTGTTATTTTATCCTGGTATGTGAGTTAGTTTAGAGATCAGATGCTGTCAGAAATGCCCGGAACATTTAAGAGTTTCTTGTTGCTCTGAACGACAGACACAAATTCAGAACAAAACTGCAGGAAGTGCAGTTACCTGCTGCACAAAACAGTGCTCTAACAGCTGATGTTTAAACCTGCATCACTGAATTCTGTTCCTGCAGAAGTGTGATGTGGTGATGGTGGTGAAGATGGTGGTAGTGGTGGTTACAGTGCTGTTGTAAATGGTGGTGGATATAGTCTTAGTGGTGATATTGATGGTAGTAGCGATGGCAGTGATGGTGACAGTGGTGATGAAAATGGTGGTGGTGATAGTGATGATAAATGTGGTGTAGGTGATGATGGTCATGTGGTGTAGATGGTGGTGTAGGCAATAGTGGTGGTGTGATGAAGAAGGTGGTGTTGATAGTAGTAGTGTTAATAATGGTGGTCATGTAGGTAGTGGTGGCAGTGTTGATAGTGGTGTTAATGGTGGTGGTGTCGATAGTAGTGGCAGTGGTGTTTATAGTGGTGTAGACAGTAGTGGTAGTGTTAATGGTGGTGGTATTGATAGTGGTTGTGTTAATAATGGTGGTGGTGTTGATTTTTGTGGTAGTATAGATAGTGGTGGTGTTAATAGTGCTAGTGGTGGTGTTGAGAGTGGTGGTAGTATAGATAGTGGTGGTGTTAATAGTGTTAGTGGTGGTGTTGATTTTGGTGGTAGTATAGATAGTGGTGGTGTTGAGAGTGGTGGTGTTAATAGTGTTAGTGGTGGTGTTGACAGTGTCGGTGTTGGTAGTGTCAAGACTTCATCAGAGTTCAAATCTTTGTTCAAACAGTCCTCTGTAGTGCACCATTACACAGATGTTGTGTTGTTTGTGTGGTTCGGTTCTGTCAGAACATAGATTTAGTAAAGTACACAAAATCCCACTGAATGGCTTTGAATCCTGCTTGATGATTTCAGATGTTTTTCATGTTGTGATGAAACAAACCAGCAGAGAGACGAATTTACATCAAACCTCTTTAAGTGGCTCTTTACTTGTGCTGAAGCATATGGAAACTGTGTGGTGGAAACAATTTTTCAGGAATATTCAGGAATCTTATTCAATTAAATTAAGTAAGACACTCTGTGACTTGGATATAGGCGGCGATACGGTGCAGAAGGGAGACGTACAGCTGTTGTATCCTTTCCTGCGGCAAGTCGGCCCACAGCTGTTGCAACTGGCCTTAGAGATTCTGCAGCTTGGCACTGGGTCCGAGTTGACGTCTGAGCTTATTCCACACATGTTCGACTTGGGAAAGCTCGGCGGACCTGGCTGGCCATGGGAGGGTGCTGTCTCAAGAGGGGTAAGACGGAGGCAGGATGTCACTGATGTAGCGCTGTGCCACCAGGGTACCCTCTCTCCACAACATTGGCAGGATTGGTCCTCTCCCCTTGGTGCTGCCATACACTCACGGTAATGCGTGGTAATGCAGAACCGAGATTCATCGCTGAACATGGTACGATGCCACTCATCATCAGTCCATGTCCGGTTACGGCACCACTCCAAACGCAGTCGTCTCTGTGCTGTTGTTAACGGCAGCCTGCGCATGAGACAGTGAACCCGTAGTCCGGCTGACGCCAGTCATTGAGACACAGTGCGGGATGATATTGGGTGCTGTAGCGAGTCCAATACCCACACAATACAACAATCCCTCCTTGGTGGGGTCTGTCTTGGGTGACCGGAACCTTCACAACATGTGTGTGTGCCTTCCCGTGCCCCACATGCTGGGCACTTGCACGATACGACCACCCAGCCTCATTCACACCCACAATGCGACCCTTATCAAACTGTGTCAAGTGCTTGTAATGCTGTCTGATGCAAACTGAATCACTTACATACCCATCGCTGGTCTGCACGTGTAGCGAATTACATCCAAATCGGACCATTCCTTCTGGGTGCTTAACTTTTTTTGTCACTGAGTATAGATTCTAGCATTCCCATTCCTTTATGCCTAGAATATCACAATTTCTTTGTGCACGGTGTTCTAGAATTCCTTTGTGGATGGAATATTAGAATTCCATTGGCACACAATTCCTTTGTGCATGAAACAGTATACTTCCTTTGTGCATGGGATTCTAGTATGGTGTTGTGTTGGGGATTTTAGAGTTTATTTGTGCATAGGTTTTCAGTATTTGTTTTTCCATACATATTCAGAATTGGTATTCAGTTAAGGAGAGACACAAAAAGTCCTTTGTGCACATAATTCGTTGTGAACAGGCTTCTAGAATTCCTTTATGTACAGGATTTTAGGACTTCTTTATTAATGGGGTTCTAGAATTCCTTTGTGCATGGGGAGGTCTAGAATTCCTTAGTGTCTTTGATTGTAGAATGTCTTTTTTTCCTATTCCAGTTTTTGGAAACTCTTTGTACATTTGATTCTAGAATTCCTATTCTGTCAAGCATGTGATTCTAGATTTGCTTTGTGTAATGGTTCTAGACTTCCCATTCCACTGTTCCATTGTAGGATTTCTTTTCCTCTGTGAATAGGTTTCTAGAGGTCCTTTTTCATGGTGTTCTAGAATTTGTAATCCTTTTTGTGCATTAGATTCTGGGATCTCTGGCTTAGTGTTTGATTATTAGATTTAAGGAAATGGATAAATTTCATAACTACACTCAACTGGATTTGTGTTTACTAATTCTAATTATTTATTTATTTGTTTGTTACACTATTCGATTTGTCGTATTTTATTACACCTTCAAATCGAGCAAGCTTCTCTGAGCGGACGAGTTGTGGCACATTTCAGAGATTTCTCAGAACCCATGGTAGTTGAGTAAGCGGTGGATGCTAAGTGTAATAACAGTGTAATTACAGCGGTCCTGAGGCTTTACTTGGTCATTTCTACACATATATGGGAAATGTCAATGTTCTCATTGGTTCTGTCTTGGTTCCACTTCACATTGTCCTTAGAAAAGATTAAATGTATACATGATAGCATCCAAATCAATCATTAACTAGCTTATGCTCTGTGTCTGTTTTCCAGTTGCCTAGCAACAGTGTTCTAATGACTTCAACCACTTAAACAGAAGACGTATTGTGTGTTCGCCTTCCCAAGTCTAAAGCACAAACTCACAGGTTCCATTTAAATGTACCACATTTCTAGGCCATAAATAGAAATATAACATTAGCGGGAATTTTCTGGAACACAAAAAAAGTATCGCTGCAGTAAAATCAGCGTTAAACAGAAAAGCATGACATTAATCACACTGGGTAAATGTTTTACAGTGTTTTAAGGGAAGCTGGGTGCAGATCAAAAATGGGAAAAATCGTCTTGTCAGGAACGTTCCAGTCGAGCGTGATTAAGCTATCTGCGAGCCTCTCTAGACTGGAATGATGTCATTTTCAGTGGACAAAAAAACCCACCCCAACCTCCCACTTATGCCCCCCCACCCAAAACCTGGGCCCCTCGGCCCCGCGATCCGGCGTGCAAGCCTGGTGTCATCATTCTTGGGACGAAGGGAAAGGGGAACCGCAGCCAAATCAGTCATCTTGATATCCCACATTTCTCTGTGGTCGGAGGAGGTGGTGTACGACACGTTGTTTACACAAGCACTCCGTGTGCCAGAGGTGTGGTGGTGGTGGTGGATGGGTCCGTGTGTGTGTGCGTGTGAGGGGGTCTAGGCTTTGGGGCTCCCATGCAAGCCGCCACCATCTGCACAGCATTAGTCTCAGCCGCTGAGCCAAGCCGCACTGACCTTCTCCGCAGCAGAACCCGAGAACCCTCACATGGTCACTGCGCTATTATGTGTTCAGTCCGGTTCCATCAAAACAACACCCGATTACACGACTTCAGAGCTTCTGTGCATCCTGGTGCTGAATTGATATGTAGTAATATATTTACTGCTCAGGGAAATGGAAGTGTTTTTTTTCGTTGTTTTGTAAATACATATTATATATATTATATTATTACATTTGTTTGAAAAACTTTTAAATTCTTATACATAAATCTCACATCTGCCTTGCTTTAAGGGTTTCTTATTGAAAATAAATCCTTTACAATTTAATACAATATAAGTCAAATAAAATATAATGGTCCTACAGAGCTTTCTTCAAATGCTAAGTGGTACGAGTGCACACACACACACACACACTTTAATTATTACTTAAAAAAAAAAGTATATAATTACCAAACAAGAGGTCCTCTGTTGAAACTATGAATGCTTTGTAGACTGCCTTTTATAAAAGAACAATAAAAAAAGGCACGGCCGATCTCTGTAACAAAAGGGGGTGTGGCTTTTTTCCGGCTTTAAAAGATTTTGTGGACCGTCTCTATAAGTTTACTTTAAGACTATATCATTAATTCAGTTCTTGAGATGACTTAAATTTTCTGTATTTAATTAAAAAACCCTACAGAATTAAAGTAAAATATTTCTTTTTCTTTAACTGCATATTGGTAAAGGTGTATATTGTAGGGAAATGGAAGTTTAATGTCAATACTGTAAAAGATGAAATGTATTAAAGCTGGCACACAAAAATAGTAACAAAAATCTGCTGATCGATGATTTCTGTCAACACTGTGCACTAATCCATATTCATATATGAAGGTAAAGTTACACTGACACATCTTTAAAGCCTAGTTCTGAATATAACAGGTATGAAAACAAAGTGAAGGCCATTCAGAGCAGATAAACGGAGGGAGCATGGACATTAACTTTCGAAATGAATGAGTGCTGAGATGGCACACACCGAGCTGCTGAAAATGCTCAGAGAGAAAAGAAGGCTGGATCTCATTTCTGTTCATCACAAATCCTGGAGTGAAATGTCTCAAGTAAAAACAAATCTTTTATTGGTGGTTTATTGTATATCAAATTAAAGGTGTGGTTTGCAATTTATAGAGCCCCCTGCTGCATGATATATGAATTACAATCGCAGTAAAACCTTAATATCGGCAGTAATTTTCTCTCCAACAATCCCCATGTGATTGTTAAAACAACAGCTGAGCTGTTACAAATGGGGGCGGGGCTTATTTCAGAGCAGTAAAAATGTAAACAAAAGCTTGAAGCATTTATTCGATAGCAATTTTACGAATCAAAGCTTTATAAGGGTCCTTAAAAATAATGATTAGTATTTGTTTAGAAACTGAAAGGATTTTACTCTACTTGTCTTGCTACACTTCTGTATATTTTTGTAATGTTGTTGTCATTTTACATTACATTATGCATTCTTTCTCTGCACTTATTGGTAATTATAGTTGCTTTTCCTTTTTTATTACCAGTTAGTGCATTTGGCATATCATTATTATTCTACAGTCGTCCCTAGATGCAAACTTCACATCATGATTTCTGTAGATGTCTCTGAATAAGACGTTTGGTCAGATGAAGTGTGGCAGTTTGGGAAAACACTTAAGAAGATGCTGTGGCTGAATTCTGCAAAAGAAAAGCCAAAAAAATCTGTTTTGAGATCTATGAGATCTCGCTATGAAAATGTTTTAATTATACTTTCCAACCTTGCCTTAGCACCTATCTGCAAAGGTCATTTTGTGCAACGAGACAGCAACAACAACAGAAGCTGCATAAAGAAGTCTAAAATCTAGCTAGCTATGTGTGATTTCCTCGCACAGTGAACGTGACGATTTTATAAAGTTGTGGAAAGTTAGAGCTGTGCAAAAACAGCTGTCAAAATTTGGAATGGTATCTTTAATCATTTCTGATTTTTGAATTTTGAATGTACCCAGATTTGAACATGCTGGGACTCTTAAGTGCCACAGAAAATCGTCAGCTATACTGTCGAGAGATCGAAAGAATCCGGGAGAGAATCCTGCACGAGTCAGCCCATATTGAGTAAATTAACTGTGCTTCCTGGGTAGGAGGGGCTTTTGTCTGTCAGTTATATTGACACTAACCAACTGTGGGCGTCTGTGAGTTCATGGATGTGGAAGAGGGTGGATAGTGATTTTTTTCTGAGTGTGTTACAACTTTTGGGGCAGCAGTTTGAAAAAAAGTGGTGTCTGGTTTCACGTGTCTTGGAAGAAGCATGTGTTTATTGGCATCTAGGAATTGGCAGGTGACCAAGTTGGGAGAAAATGGGGTACAAATCCAAGAAAAAAGCTATAACTTTACAGTTTTGGTTGAGATACTTTCAAAAGAAATATATTTGAGATTTCCCAGGCTGTCAGACAAATATATATATATATATATATATATATATATATATATATAAATAATATAAATATAATAATAATATAATATATATATATATTTGTCTGACAGCCTAGGAAATCTCAAATATCTATATATATATATATATATACATAGCGATAGAGATAGAGAGAGAGAGAGAGAGTGGAGTATGTAGAGTTACCTACAAGCCGTGCAGAGTATTGATGCGCCAGGCCTTGTCTCTCTCACAGTAGGTTTGGTACTAAGTGTGCCCGCTGTGGACGCCAGATCTACGCCAGCGACTGGGTGAGGCGAGCTCGCGGTAATGCTTACCACCTGGCCTGCTTCGCCTGCTTCTCCTGCAAACGGCAGCTTTCCACCGGAGAGGAGTTCGGCCTGGTGGAGGACAAGGTGCTGTGCAGAATCCACTACGACACCATGGTGGAGAACCTGAAGCGGGCTGCTGAGAGCGGTGAGTGTGTTCGTATCTGGGATTCAGAAATGACTTCTTCTTGACAGAGAATATTCTATAATCACGCTCCTGTGTGCTTTCTGTGTAGCTCCCTGTACTTGAGAGTCATTTTGAGATTTAGCGTGTACTGAGTGCTCGCTGTTCTCTCTCTCTCTCCGTGCAGGAAGTGGCCTCACGCTGGAAGGAGCCGTGCCGTCGGAGCAGGACAGCCAGCCCAAACCGGCTAAACGCGCTCGCACCTCCTTCACCGCTGAGCAGCTGCAGGTACGAAGCCCTTACGCTGATAACATGAGAATCTTTATTTTTTACCGAGCAATCAGAGTTTGAAAAGAGTGCTTTGGGTGTGTAATTGTTTGCAACGCTGCATGTGCAGGTGATGCAGGCCCAGTTTGCGCAGGATAACAACCCTGACGCTCAGACGCTGCAGAAGCTTGCAGACATGACGGGACTGAGCAGACGAGTCATACAGGTGCGAGATGCTGAAGTGTTTTCTGTCTTCTCTTTCACTCACTATCTCTTCATTTCTCTGAACGAGGCTTCTCATTCTTTAATGAATAAAACATTATAATCGTTAGTAAACTGCTGTGCTGTAAGAGGAAAGAAACACTCTGTGTTGTGCTGTTATAGGAAAATTATCAACTTTGGCTTGGTAACAGTAACCCGGCTTCTTGTTGACTATTTTCTTTCAACAGCATGTCATTCATGGAGCCTGTTTCATTGTGTAAAGTACGATGGAGTAGGAGGTGAGACAGCTCTAACTCCTGTGCTGGGGTTTTTTGCAGGTTTGGTTTCAGAACTGTCGAGCGAGACACAAAAAGCACACGCCGCAGCACGGCGGCCCTCCTCAGGCCCACCCACAGGCGCGCATGCCCCCGTCGTTGCCTGACGAGCTGCATTACTCGCCCTTCGGCAGCCCGGAGAGGGCGCGCATGGTGGCTCTGCGTGGCTACATCGACAGTGAGTGACACGATCCTGTATCCTGTAAAGCAGAACCACAAGCGCAGAATTTGTGCGTGTATTAATCCACTGTTTTTGTGTTTGCAGGTCATCCATTCTCAGTGCTGACCACACAGAGTCTCCCCCACCAGGCCATGTCTCTGCCGCAGCTGCCCCTCAGCCGCTAATGACCCCGCCACATTGACCCCTGACCCCTCAACCCTGACCTCCCGCTCTTGACTTCCGTCCGCTCTTCAGAGGTCGCCTCTGGCTGAAGGACAGGGTCACCGTCCCCGCGTGCTCTTGACCTCTGACATCACGAGGAGAGGGGGCGTTTCCTCCTGCCATTCATTGGACAGGATTTTCCTCACCTGCAGGCGAGTCTCACACACCTGTGAGCCCTTAGCGTCGGCCCGGGACCTCGTTATCAAGAACCAAGACCAGGATTTGGACCTCTAATGTGCACGACTGCTCAAACAATTCACGGTTCTTACTGCAGGATTAAAACAGTAAAGACGTGAGACCTGTGGAGCGAGACCCGGAATGTAGCAGGAAGTTTCATCTCTCGCTCTGAAATAAAAAATACAAAAATAAACAACAAAAAAAAAACAATTGGTGATTACTTATCGAGTATCGCGCTGGATCTGTGCGTTTGTTCCCAGGTGTTTACATGGATCTATAACACAGACTGCATGTGCCACCCCTCTGTCTCTCTCTCTCTCTCTCTCTTTCTCTCTCTCTCTCTGTCTGCTTCGGATGGATTTATCAGTGAAAAGCCACTTTCGCTGCCTGCTACCATCTGCGTCTCCGCTCCGTCAGGCGTACAGAAACCCACAGAGCCTATTCACTGCCCGGACGCGGCGGCAGAGCTGAACAGCTTCACAAAATACACATCTGATATCACTGACCAAGGATGTGCGATACGACATGGAGGAAAAAAATATCTTACTTGATACTTGAAGCTGCTTTTCAGAGAAAACAATCATGTAATGTATCATCATATTTAGGTTGAAGTGAACTGCAGTGCCACAAGATGAAAAAAAAGTCTAAATCTTTTTTAAAAAATGGTATTAAATTGGTATAGAATAGCAGTCTACCTGTTACTGTAAGTAAAAATGGAGTCAGTCAGTGTTATAAAAAGTCACAATGCTCACAATAACTCAGAAAAAAAATACTGCCCTGATTTCAACATGCACTGGCTGGGTCTTGGTAAGAGATTAAAAAGGCAAAACTTTTTTTTTTGTTGATAAAATGATGAAGTGATTTTGAACCGTATTAATTTGCAAAAACAGGATGTTTATCAGAAAAGGCATTGTTTTTATTATCAAGCTGTCAGTGTTGTACCCAGAGAGTAGGAAGAGATGAACAGAAAACCGAGTACATGTAAAGAAAATTTAAAATGTACATGTATTTTTTATTTAAGTCGTGTCCTGCCATGAAATGGGAGCAGAATATGTGTGTGTTTCTCTGTTTCTTCGCTGATTTTGTGTCTGCCATGTTAGCTTGTGCCTCAGTTCCTGCGAGCGTGTAAAAGCGGCTCAGCCCGGACTCTGACGTGGCGTGGGGCAAAAAAACAAAAAAAACCCAAAAAAAACAAAAGCTGTAGCTGTCACTAAACTGTATATTTGTATTGCGGAGTACGCTTGTGTGTTCTGAGCTCGGTCGTGGGGGAGGACGAGGACGAGGATGAGGATGCAGACGAGGCCTCGACGTTCTTGTATTTATTGAAACCGATATTAGCCTGTAAAGCACTTTTGCCCCCCTTGTCCCGTTGTCTGTTTTGTAAAATTGAAATAAATAAAATGAATAAATGAGATTAAAGATGGTCTTCGAGTGTTCCTTGAGTGCAAGCTGTATCCGTACGGCGTGCACGCAAAAAGACAAACGTTCAGAGAGACGGAGAGAGAGAGAGAGATGGATGATCCAGAGCTCATCAAGCTCTCAGACACTGATTTACCACGAGCTAAATTAAAAACAGCTTCGGTCACTCAGTGGGAAAAGATATATCAGTCTCTAGATATATGTGTTTATCAGTCCATATGTTTATGTGAGAATGTACTGTAGAATTCTAGTGGGAGAAAATGTAGTGTATCTTTCCATTCTGTATTATTTAGTTCTCTGTGTGTGTGTGTGTGTGTGTGTGTACGGCGTAAAGCAGGAAGCAATCACAGGCCGATGGCGGCGCTGCCAGGCCCTTCACGGGTCAGCGTGTGCAGTAATGACTCACTCACTGATTCCAGCACCATCACACACAGGAAGTCACTGTCAGGCTGCATCACGGGGCTGATCTCCTGTCCCGGGTACTGTTTCAAAGGACACACGCACACACACACACACACACACACACACACTTAAATCTAAAGGAGAGTTTAGGTCTGTTTTCTCAAAAGGATCATTTGTTGGATGGAAAAGTAGCTGTAATAGGTGGGCATGAATCTCACACACACACACACACACACACACACACACACACACACTGCGCATTAAGATGTAAAACTCTAAAATGTGTCATGGTTGATATAGTAGGAAAGGAGTCTCTGGTGTCAGCGCTGTGTAACACTTTATAAATGTGAGGGAACGACTGTTTATAGCTACAATAATTGAGGTTTGAGAACAGGAATGAACCGGAACTGCGTCCAGAGTATAATGCGTAATAAATAAATGACTAAATTCATAAATAAATGAAAATCTGCAGTAGTATAACAGGAATAAATCAGGATGAGAAATAAAACCTCCTCTTTGTGTCAGGCTTGGATTAATTTCCCAGAACATCACACTGAGTTGTGTTTCATCCTTTACATAAATATATATTATATTGTTGCTTTGTTTATAGAAAGTCTAAAAGTTTGTACACCCTCATAAAAAGAAGAAGAAGAAGACAAAGAAATGCCGTCTATAGCTAAGATATTTGGCATGTTTGTTTTTACAGATGTTCCTCCATTATCACATGCAGCAAAATAGCACAAACTGTGTAAACTTATATATTAATAGTGACAAAATACAGACAGAAGAGCTTTTAGATGTTCTGAAATATCTGTTGTGCCTCACATTCTTCAAATCAGGTCTGAAGACACAAAGACTCACGACAGCATTCGTTACTGCTTTGCTATTGCTATTGGTTTGTTTGTGTTTTTTTGGAGATCGCTATTGTAAGACAGGGACACATTTCTCTTTCTTTCACTAAAAAAACAACGAGGGAGTGCAAACTTCTGCAAAGCCTCGTGAACCTGTTGTTTCAACGCTTTCAGAATAAAACTCTGCCCCAGACCCGAGACGTGGCTCAGTGCTGATACTGCTGTGAAAACAAAAAAATATCTCCAGTTTGGTTCTTTGCACACTATTTCTTTATCTTTTATACTGCAGTTCTACATTTAAGAAATTTTTTAAAGAAAAATAGGATTAAAATTCGAGACAGCACAATACCGATACCGACAGACAACATTGATACTTATCTAATACTTTTCTTCTTTGAAAACCATGAAGCTTTAAGATAAATTTTTTAACTGAGGCGCTCAAAAAAGTTCACGGCTTCCACAAAACTGCAGCTTTCACTCATTTCTTACAGGATCGGATCAAATGAATGATGTTTTTACTCGGACATCCGACATTTTTTGCTTGTATCGGTCTGATAACAGACAGACTGACGTGAAGTGAATTAGATTTTGTCCTTTAATAGCATCTACTGCATTTTTCTATGAGAAATCAAGAAAAAATGGTGCTATTCCAATACATTTGCTCAGCCTGTATGAAACTGACACGACTACAGAAAGTGTGCGCTCTGAACAAAGCTGCATTTTTGAAGATGTAAAGCTGGTTTTGCTGCGGTTTTTTTTATTGCTTTCTGGTTTCAGTTTCATATTTTCAATCAGGAATAATTATTATGAGGCTTATTAATAAATTACTTCTGCAGATTCCATTCTAGGATTTCCTTTCTTACCACATGGATCTGCAATTTTCTCCCTGAGGTAAAGCTCAGCCAGGAGCGTGCACACACACACAGACACACACACAGACACACACACAGACACACACACAGACACACACACAGACACACACACAGACACA
>JAQMYM010000009.1:20731476-20754749 GCA_030014255.1 Parauchenoglanis ngamensis
TTCATAATCAGTGTATCAGGGCCCTATTCTTCATACTTCAGATTTTCTATTCTTTCCAAATTCTGATCTGATCATTCCAAAGGGGACAAATCAGTTCTTCAAAACGCACCTCAGAATGTTTTTGCCCGGAAAGAACTGATATATATAAAGACTCGAAACCTGATCAGCCAGTCATCAGTGCGGAGACCTGGAAAGGCCATTAAAAGTTTTCTTTTCTTTCTTGCAAACAATTCAGTGGCTATGGAATAATAATAAATCAGAATCAGAAAATCCTAATGAATAAAGTTTCAGCTACTATATTCATCATCAATTTACAAACAGATCACGTCACATCACTGGCCTTTTTATCACACTCAAAGTGCAAACTAAATTAATCCAAGGACTCCCACTAGAAATGACACAACCCTATATGATTTAACTAATCATATAATCTTCATGTTCTCTCATAGTCTGCTCTGTAGCAGGTTTGTGCTTACAGACTTGTTGTCTTGGTAACAAATCCAAGAACAGCTTCAAAGGCCAGACAAATCTATGGTAGGATCAATAACAACCCAGCTAACTCGGTAATCCGTGGACGAAACAACACGCCGCAGCTTTCTGCCCCAGTTTTCAAATCTTGGGGGCGGGGCCTAGGGGATATGATAATACCATAATATTAAAAATATTCATTTGATTTAAGCTGTCTCTTAAGATTAGTACTCACCGCACTGTACTGGATGATCTCAATAAAATCTTGGCCGAATACACGACCAAAGAATTCTTTTAGGATGTACAGCAAAGACAAAGCTCAAAATAATACATAGTAAACATGTCTTAAGATATTTAGTCATATTTGAGGTTACACTGTGTCCTAAAGCAGCACATCAGCACATCTGTGAATCATTTGATGGTTTGAGGAAGAAATTTAAAACTAAAGATTTTGGGTGACTTCCATTACTTATTGGCGTAATTAGATTTAAAACTAACAGAACAAGCGCTAGACACTGAACACGTTTCAGGCAAAAGGCTATATTTGGGGTTGACAGAAAATTGTGCACATTGTATTTATCCTGAGCCGGGGCCTGGCTGTGTAAAGGCAATGTGAAGTCTAGCTAAACCCATGTTTATGACTGCACCTCGTCTCGGAGTGGTTAACGGCGACGTGAAGCTCCTACACACGTTGCTTCATCACACTCTAATGCCTCGTGTTCTAATGACGGGATCTTGGCAACGATCCTCGCGTTACAGAGCGTCTCTGCTCAGGGAGGAACCGCAGTAATCATCTGTCCTTCCTCTAAACGCCTCCCTGGCACGCAGGAGAACACCTCTCATTTCAGAGGAACATCCAAGATCCTGAAGAGCAGTGCCAGTGTGTGCGTGTGTGTGTGTGTGTGTGTGTGTGTGAGTGTGAGGCTGTACACCATAACAAGGCCTTATTTGTTGACGGACCGTTCACACACACTGTGATGCTGTTATTCAGAATCGCGTGTTTTTCGGAGCATAAACCTATAATTGGCTTGCTGTGGTGTGATCAGGTTTTATTTGACACTGCAGCGATCATGAAGAAGACATCAGACTGGAATCACTGTCCTTAATGTGCGCTGCAGTGGATAAAACTAGTGATTTTACATTTATTTATTAAGCAAACATTCTATTTAGAGTGAAGATGAAGCCTAGTTTAGCCTAGAAGTCAGTTTAATCCAGTCTCATTTTTTAGTTTTGATGATAAACAGTAATAGCTATAGTCTATCTTCTATAGATAATTAGGTAAAAACAAATTAATTAACGCACTAGTAAGTGTGAAAATCGAATCAGTTGTTGATTTATGTACTTGTCACGTGCTCGGTTTCATATTAGCTTCGTTCTCAGATTAGTTAACGGTACTAGCTATGTACACTAGTTAGGGTTAGGTGAGTGTCACCAAAAATCTCTGCTACTTCCTTCCAAGATTTATTTTTCTTCCTAACATCTCTAGACATATTAAGTGAGAAGTTGTGTGTGACAGGATGAGAGGAATCCATGATCAGAAGTTTTTAATTGTATTTTTGCATGTTAAACAGTAAATGGCACCTGACTGCAGGTAGGAACTAAAGTTGTGAGTGGGGAACTAAAGAAAGGTCGGACCACACGCCCACCACAGGATTGGTCGAAGGAATCTTTCGAGCCAGTTGTTTGGATCTGACTCATTACTGCACCGTTCCTGATTTGCATAGAACTGAAAAGTATCTCAGCTCAAATGTTATGTGTCATGCTGTAACCACAGCTCGGTGTCGCGGTGTTGCTAACATCAACAGGGATGAAGAAAACTACATAAGTAACCTATTAAACTTTAGTTTTGGGTCACAATGTTTCCTTAAAAGCATTTCTAAAGGCTCCAACAGTGGCTCTCAGCAGGCAGTTTGACCTCCCAACCCTCTGGTCATGCTGTTGAAGTAGCACTAATAGGCAGGGGCTGTCTGGCAGCGTGACAGGGAATCTGTACGTGTGGCAGCAGCAGCAGCAGGTATGCGAGTGACTCATATTCCCAAACAAAAAAACATTCTTCTCCATCCCTCCGATACTCGGCTCTGTGGAGATCCCTCAGGGTTTCCTCCGTCCTGCTTCAGTGTTTGGCCCCGAGCCGGGGCATTTCCTCGAGGCTTCCTGCCCCGGTTAGGGCTGCTGCTCCCTGTGCCGGCTGCCTCCTGTCATCCCTGAGTTTGTCCGTCTTTCCTGTCCTTCCCTGATGGTTCCCCCCCGCTGGGACAGGGGTTCCTCTTCAGCGGTGGCTCGGTGTGTGTGTGCCTTCCCTCGACCATCCCTTATCCTGGAGGGAAGCCACCGGCAATAAATTCCGTCTTCACACCCATTTCGACAAATAGACCTTCACCTCTGTGTGATAAAAATACCACTCCGTTGTGCTGTGCTTTCTCGCACAAAGACTAAACAACAGTGGAGAGGCATACGACAAAAATACATTTAGAACATGGTAGAAAATTGTATTTGACAAATAAAAGCCGTCTTACTCAGAGCGATCTCAGTTTAAACTGATTCTCATCATCATTGTGTTCCATCTGAGGTTTCGGATCTTTGGCAATTTTCAGCTCTTTCTCTGAGTAGAAGCTTAATAAAACGTTACAGCAAAAAAACATCCTTTTCCTAGTTTTCCACCTAATACAAATGTTGCGGGTTGTTTATTTACAATGCTAAAGTAGCTAACAACCAGTGAAAGTCTATCTAGCTTCAAATTTCTCCGTTAAGCGCCATAATATTGTTAAAGTTGTTCAACAGAATGGAGAGTTTGCATTGGCAAATTTAAAATTCAAAATGAAACACACAGTGTTTTGGTATAAATTCATCTGTAAACAGGGAGGCGGGGCTTAGGGAAGGCAGAGTGATTCCAAACTGAGCTAAAAAACCTAAATACATTTTGGTGGGCCATGATGGTGGCCTCATGACCTCCCGGGGTTCAGCTACATGGTGAAGAGTAGTTAATATTTATAGATGACAGGAAGTCACACTGTTAGTGTTATGAACGGGACTTCAATACACTACTTAATTTTTTCTTATCTTGCTCCTGACCACTCCCGAAAGAACACTGACCAATCCCACCCGCTCCTTAAGAAATACTGTCCAACCACACCCATCCCAGAGGAATACCGGCCAATCCTATTTCCTCTCCAGGTGATTCTGGCCAATCCCTTCCACTTATAAAGGAAAGAAGATTAATCCTATGATTAATTAAATAAACCCTATGAAGGATTGATACCACCCTCTTCTAAGGAATTCTGACCAATCCAACGTGCTTGACAAGGAATTCTGACCCAAAGGAATACTGAGCAATCCTATTTGCTCACCAAGGGATTCTGGCCCATCCCACCCACAGTTGAAGGAATTCTGACCAATCTCAACCACTCCTGAATGAGTTTTGATTATCTTGCCTGCTTCTGAAGGAATTCTAGCTAATCCTCATACTACTGAAGGAATTCTGACTAATTCGGTCCACCCCTAAAAGAATTTTGACCAATACCCTCCAGTCCAGGTGGAATACTATCCAATTCCACCTTCTCCTGAAAGAATTCTGATGAAATTTTCTTTCCCCGCCAAAGAATTCGGACCCATCTCACCTGCTTCTGAAGGAATTCTAAGCAATCCCTCCCACTCCTGCAGTTATTATTGTGTTTGCACATGCCTGCAATACTTTCCAACCATCCACGTTGGTTCTGTTTCCAAAAATATAAACACATCAGTAATTTGTCCACAGATAACAGCTCAATGTGTCCTGCTGCAGAACTGAAGCTATTCCTGACGAAAACCTGCTGAAAAACTCTATTTACAACTGAGGGATCAACGCAGCTCCAAGGAACGTCCACAAACGTTTGACACACGTGCTCAAGATGTGCTCGTGTCTCTCGGATAAAATGACCGCACGCATATGAGTGAGGTCTAAACGCTGAGATCATCAGGTAATCCATCTGGAGTTCCATACAGTTGCTTCAGACAGGGTTTACCAAACTACGGTGGAAAACACAGCGAACTGCCAAGTGGTTGCAAATGGAAAGTCAGAATCGTAAACACACACACACACACACACACACACACACACACACACCTGAACACACGCTGATCAAAGTGATGACGAATGAGTATTGTATTATCTTTTACTGAGGTAGTCTATAAAACCCTGACATATTCTGTCAGTGAAAATCGAACTAATATCTCAGATACGGTTTATTAGAAGCACATGTTGGCTTCATATACACAAAAGCATCTAACCGCACACACATACAGTATACACAGGCCCAAACTGTGTGTGTGTGTGTGTGTAGATCATATTTAATTCCCAACCTTTCCCTAATCCAGGACATGGCCTGGTGGTGTGCCGATATGAAGCTCTGGCACAGGGAGCGGAGTTGCTATCTGCGATCCTGACATCCCAAATTCCCTTCAAATCACAAACCGGGCATCGTACATGGTGAAAAAAAATGTGTTTTACATTTGGCTTTTTCGGAGACACGGCTCAAATGACTGCTGTGGAGAAGCATGTCAGCATGTCAGGCAGCGAGAAAGGACCTACCCTGGAGTTATGGTGTGATCGTAATCTTCCTGCCCGAGCTTTCACTCTGAAATGAGTCAGTTAGACAGCGGTGGCTCTGCGGTTACGCTCCTGCGCTGCTCACTGGAAGGCTCCGAGTTTTAATCCCAACTCTGACAGCGTTATTGTGTAATCACGTGAAACATTCTGGCTCTGTTTACACCTGGGCATCGGAGAAGTCTTGGATGCGGATTGAACGCGGACGAGATTTCCAATTATTATTCCTCGGTTTTAGTGGTTTTATAAACAAGCACCAACAACTGTGATATTTTTGAACCATTTTTAATCTAACTTTTTTTTTTTTGGGTTTGATTTTTAGAGAGACAGATGAATTTGGACTTATATAACATATAACATGGTTAAATTAGTCACAGATTTCCTCTTGAAGTGGCTGAAGGAACCCTGAAATACAAAGAGATCAGAATTTGATGCAACAAAGTGCTTCTGAGGCTGTAATAGTACAACATGTACTGTATCGTATATACATCTGTTACTTGAACGATATATTTTTAGGGGGGAAAAACGTTTTCTAAGGGTTCTTGGACTGGTTAACTAAACAGATTGTACCTCTTTGAAAAGGATCGCTGTTAGAAAGTCTATATAGAATGCTAAATGGAAATTTTTTTCTGTAATGATGTAAAAAACTTTAATTATGTGTGGGACGTGCCTGGAACAGTTAAGTGGTTATGTTTAAATCTGCTGTTTCTCTTGTACGTTTTGACATTCATATATCCTGTATAAGTGTATGTTGTGTGAACAGGCATTCAGTCTTACACACTAACACACAATTCTGTTACCAGCATTCCTGAGAAAACTGCCTGTGTAATCCGTGACGACTCTAGTGTTGGGATCGTAGAATCCGTCTCCGCAGTCGTAGCAGCCATCAGGGATGACAGGAGGAAGATCGCCATTAGTCAGATGAGATTCTCCTGATATCACAAAACACAAGCTGTTTCAGAAAAGCAGCTTTGTGATGAAAAGAAGTGCAGTTATATAATGAAAAGTTACCTTAGGATGAACAATGAATGTTGCACATTTTATCATCTTCATCTTAATTGTAAATTAAAGCTGAAATCAGGAGAAATAACAGATCACGTGGACTATTTACCTGCAGGTTTCATTCCATGACATCTCTCAGGGTAGAAAGCTCGATCATAACCATCACAGTAATCCCAGTCTGTCTCTACATACTCCAGTCCATCAGGGAAGGTGTAGTGACCCTGTAAGTGCAATTGTCATTTAGTATATTATCACACTTTATACCAAAGCGCTGCTGAGTTCTGGGTCCTGCTTGGCAAGAAAGCGTTAATTAATTCATCTAAAACACCTGATTCAACACAGGAAGGGTTGTTAATAAGCTGATTAACTGCATCATGTGAGTGGGAGAAGGAAAACATTAAAAAGTGTAGTACAGGGGGATCTCCATGACCAAGGTTAGGAACCTGAAGGGTAATAAAAAGGCATTTAAACCTAGCTTATGATGTCTGACACGTTGGACCCCATGTTACAATGTTATTCAACTACTAAGAAGAGAAAAACCACAGGGGAACCTGTTTGCATATTCCATTTTCCCAGATTCCCTCATATTTCCCTTCATTAGGAAAGTGCAAGACTCCTTTTCCATGAAACATGCCATCCTTCATCTCCCCTTCATATCTGGTGTGTGTGGGGAGTGTGTACACTCCTCTGCCCTCCATCCTAAAACGGACAAGATAACTCATTATGATTTTGAAAATCACTATACAAAGACTGTAAAAACTCCCATCCATGGCTTGAACACTATAATAACAAAAACAGTGAGGAATATCTTGAGCCCTGCAATAAACAAGTACAGACCCAAATATTTTGACTACATGGCCTTCTTTAAACGTATAACAGTCTAACAGCTTTAAATAAATAAGCCATATCCTTTATTCATTTCTTTTTTATAAACGATAAAGTGCTTTAGACGTCTAAAAAACATATTTTACCTGCCATTTCTGTAAGTACCATTGTAGCTGCTACCTGTAAACTCCATTGAGCCGACACAAACATACGGGCGTTTCCATGGAAACACTTGGTCAAGCAGGAGCGTTGTTTAACATTGAGTGAGAGCATTTCTACAAATTATTAACTCGCTAATAAGGACTTTCAAAGTTTACCTAAACTGAAAATAAATGCATCAGAAAGAAATTATCGAGGAAAAAAATAGTATTTTTTATTTTCAGACTCGAAATACACATCGTCGCACAACAACTGCGTCATACACCAGCGCCTGAATTAAAAATATATATGTATACATGTATGTCGCGCATGCGCATCTCACTGACCTTCCATTGAGTCTTACCGTCCTCCTGCAACGGAGTTGTTTTCTCGCCTGTATTCAGACAACTCACGCGCACATGAAAGCTTTGACGTGATTGGCTGACTCATTGTCACTGTGACCTATTAGCCAATCCTAGCGCAGGAGGCGGGATTCCATTAGGAATACGGGTGGGGGAAAGATAACGCCGCTGACCGGGACGTTAAAACGGTTAGCAGCGAGTGGGCTGTTAGCCCTGTTTTTTTAATTAGGTTTTGCGTATTCGTGAGTCGGAATAATGCCCGGTCAGATTGATGTTCCGACGTTGTCGGATCTGAGCGTCGAAGAGGTATGTTTATCAAAGCTAAACCATCTTCAGGTTTAAACTTGAAAGCAAAATGGTGCTAGCTAGCTGCTTAGACATGAGTTCGGGCTAAGATAGCTAACTAACTAGCTTATACGTCTAATATAGTATAGTATAGTATAGTATAATATAATATATTACATAATTTGCTTAACCTGTGCTCCTTTTATAAGCCGTGTGGATAAATGTCCTGTTTTACCTTTGCTAGCCAGTTGTTATTAGCAGCTAACTCACTAGCCGAGACTGTCCATTCTGTGTGTGTTATATAAATCATAATATACAAAAATGTTTTGTTCATAACTAGTAATTATTCATGAACACTCTTAAGCCCAAACATTGCCTTCTAAAAGGAATATCTTTGTCTTTCAAAGATAGGAGAAAACCTAGCTTGTTGAAAGTATACAGCAAAGAGTTGTTGAATTCAGTATGCAAATGAGGCGATGAATATTAAACGTATATTAAAAGTAATTTGCATACGACAATTTATGCATTTCATTCAGAATGAACACCTCTGATCATTTACTGTATACTGCAGCGCTCTGATTGGTCAGAAGGTGTTGATTAGTTTCCAGTAACGGCGGGTCTGACAGGAGTGCAGCGTGATTGATTCACTTTGTTCAGTGAGTCGATTCGGAGTCGAATCACTTTCTTACTAGGGGTCATTTGGAACCAAGAACACCTGTTAATATATGTTTTTTGTTTTGTTTTTGTTTTTTTAAAGGTAAACGTCTCGTCTGCCGTCCTGAAGGCCGCTGCACATCACTACGGCTCGCAGTGCGATAAACCCAACAAGGAGTTCATGCTGTGCAGGTGGGAGGAGAAGGACCCTAGGAAGTGTCTGAACGAAGGGAGGAAAGTCAACGAGTGCGCGCTTAATTTCTTCAGGTACTCTCACTCCTCACATGATCACAAGACTTTTTTATTGGACTTTTATCGTCTAGGAGTTTCTGTAGCTTGTGAGTAGAGGCTTTAAGGTCTCAGGGCGAGTGCATGTCTCGGTTCGAGCTGCATCGTCTGTCGTGATTTTTAAAGCTTGCGTAAAACTCTCATCTGGTGAGCAAAATTGTTGGATTGTGTTCTCTGGGGAAAAAAAGATCCTGTCTTATTTTTTCCAAAACAGCTGTTTTTATGCTCTGTTCTGCAAGGAACAGAATTAATCATGCACGTCCTAATCCCATAATGAATATATAAACATTTTTTTTTTTTTGCATCCAACATCCTGTATTAAAAACGTTAAATGAATAAAAAGAAATAAGCAAATAAATGCACATTATGAACTGAAATGGAATGTAAATAATGAAATGAACACACACAAAATATTCATTGATATTTTTGGTAAATCGGCTTTGTGATCATTTTAAAAAGATAAATAAAAGTAAATTGAGGTTAAAGATTTTTTATCAGTGATTTCTAAAAGATTGTACTGAACTTAACGGATTTTTTTTATTTTATTTTATTTTTATGATTTTTGAAGCACAGTAACAAAAGAAGGCCGAACTTGTAGGTACATTTTGCCAATTTTGCTATAATTTACAAAGTTATTCAAAAATAAACAGTTTTAACATTTTAATTTACACATTCTTTGTTGTCTAGTGTAGAATAAAGACACGCAGCTTCTGTTGTAATATAGCGAGTAAAGGTAAGTAAACGTTGCCGTATATAGCCCACGCGGTCCTCAGCCCTGGCCTGGTGACATTATCGCTGTGCGTGACTAAATCCCGTAATTACGTGTCGAGTCTTCAGTGTCTGGTGGCTGTGTGTACACCCTGAGTGGAGCGGAGCGCAGTGCGTTGCCCCCCTGCTCGATTATGTGTAGGAAGTGGTCTGCTTCGTCTCAGTCTGGCTAATGGCAGGCGCTCGGCTCTAATAACACAGAGACGCCTCTGCACCGCGACTGGTGTCTGTCATTACAACACAAAACAGCTTTTTTTGGGGGGGGACGCGTACAGATCTAACCGCTGGCTGAGGAGGATGGAATAAACCATTCTGTCTACAGTGTAAACAAGCAGGACTAAGCGCAAACAGAGCGGAAAGGAACCTGCGTGAGCCGAGAGACGGGAACAAAAAAGAGCCATGGATCTAATTATTAACTGGCCGACGATCAAAACCAAATCCAGTTAATCTGCAGCTAAAATGGTGCTCACTTGGTGTAGCATGGAAAAATCTGGGGTTGTAATCGCAGTATTGTCCCTGTTCACACTCTGAAAGTTCACATGGGTGGGTTTTTTTTTTTTTTTAATTCCTCATTGGCAGGAAGCTAATCTGGAAGCGTTCCCTGGTGGTGTTTTTTTTTTTTTCTTCGTCGCAAAACATTCGGTTCTTGTGTATGGGTCCAGTGCAGAAATTCACAACGCTGCTAGTCTGGAACCAAGAAATGGTTTCCATGTTGCAGGTTCGCAGACTCCGGGAATCTAATTTTGTGAAAAAACATGAAGTGTGTGACGGAGGTTTGGTGATCATTGTCGGGGGAAAAATGTAGCGAAAAAGCACCCGGGACTGCACTGCGTTTAAAGACCGTCTCGGCCGTCTGGTCTTTGAAACCTGCGTAAACAGCAGGCAAATAAAATCACGCCCATCTATGATGCAGCTTTAAATGGGAAAAGAAATTGGTGTATCTGTGACTGATTTGTAAAAATCCTCAGCTCTCTCTGAAACCTTTCTGTTTGCTGCAAAGTGGTAACTGCAGTCCATTTTATGAAACAGCACGCATTTTTACGAATGTGCTCATCTGAGTGTGACGCTACATATTTCCATAAATATTTTTAACATTTAATAGTAGACAGGTTTAAATTAAACGTACCAAACTGAAGATAATCTGGCTCAAAGAACATCGCGAGTCAGCAGGATTTTATCTAAACGCCTGTTTCACACGTACTCTTGTGCTGTAATAATTGTAGCTGATGTGTATAAGCAGTGCGAGGCCCCGCCCCCGAGGGTGTGAGCCCGCCCCTTCCATACAGCCCTGGATACACTGCTCATAAAACGTCTAAACGAACGTGTGATGTACAGAGTAAATGCAGAAAGATATAAAACGTTCTCTTCATGTTCACGTGTGTTCGTGCAGGCAGATTAAGGGGAACTGTGCCGAGTCGTTCACCGAGTACTGGACCTGTCTGGACTACTCGAACCTGGCTGAGCTCCGTCACTGCCGCAAGCAGCAGAAGGGGTTCGATAACTGCGTGTTGGAGAAGCTCGGCTGGGAGAGACCGGAACTGGGAGACCTGTCCAAGGTTGGACACACACACACACACACACTCATAACATTCTGTATCTGACCGTATCTTACTAACAACGTAGCAGAGATTCCTATCGCGGTGTTTTGTTTTTGTGAGTGTTATAAATGTAAAATGTTATGCTGTGATACTCTTCTTTTGTTCTCGTACGAGTCTCTCTTCTGAGTCACCATCTTTCCTTCTCATTAACCTCCTCCACGTCGTTAAAGCCCCTTTTCCACCTGTTGGTAATTGTATGCTTAAGCAGGAGTCTTTCTGGGTTAAATTTAAACGTTCAAATCAAACGCAACACTCTGTGTTTTAGGAAAATAATCAATGACAGCGCGGTGCGCTGAGGCGGAGTCACTGTTAGCACCCTGAAGCTGATCATTTTCCTATAACAGCATGTTGTAGGAAAGAGTCAACTCCGCTGTCCAGGAGGTGTCGGAAAACCTGCCACTGGAGACTCCTTCCATGAATGTCCATAAGCGTCCGCTGTACAAGTTCCCATGAATGAGTTGTTGCTATAGAAACGTATTAAAACAAGTGTGTTGATATGAACCTGAGGTTCGCAGCTAGCTAGCGAGATAGAGTTGTGATGCCTTGTCCAGGTGCTGAATCAAGCATTTGATCTTAAATTTAATTTATAAAAATTCTCATTTTTAGAACGTTTGCAAGTTTGCTATCTGACGTGAGGATAAAATTATGGCGTTATCCTCGTATAGCTGTAGTCCTGCCTGACGTCTGAACTGGAATCCAGGAATGTTTCAGCACCTGCACATACAGTTTCTGTCCTCACACATTGTTCCGTCCTCATGACACCCTCATTCTCTCTCTGCGTTGTCAGGTGACTAAGGTGGCGACCGCGCGGGCCCTTCCCGAGAACCCGTACCACTCGAGACCGAGACCCGAGCCCAACCCCGTGATCGACGCCCCGCTCGAGCCCGCCAAGTACGGCAGCCGCCTGTTTTTCTGGAACTGGTGAAGAGATGTTTCATTTTTTTCCCTCTGAACCTGCCGATGTTCCTCTCGGACATTTCCAGAACCCAACAGACAGTAGCAGAACCGGTGCTTCACCCACAGCACCTGTCTGCTATCCTACGTGTAGAAATGTATTAAATAAACACAGTTATTCATGTGTTGTGGATTAAATAAGTTTCATTCAAACTTGGCTTGTGGTTTTTTTTGTCTCATCATCTGGGCAAGCAAACGTTATCATAGATCTCTGTAGGTGTGGTTTTATTTATTTATTCATTCATTCATTTATTCATTTGTTTTTAGAATTTACTTACTTGTGTAGGTAATTGTTTAGTGTGATATTCTATTAATATTTTTGAAAATTTTTTTAATTCATCTATTTTTTGCTCTACAGAAAGTGTAGGGATTTTTGGTGGTTGATTATGTATTCTTATTTCTTTATTTTTGTTTATCAGAGGGAGAGCTTAATGTTCTCGGAAACTCTAGACCCTGAACAAAACTTCACACAGAAACGAATTATAGCATAATTCTACAGTAAGTGTTCGTAAAGACACAGATTAATTATTATGATAAATATTTGACACACTGCATGCCTGGACATGTTTTGACCACTTTGATCTAGTGACTTCTCCATTTTGCCTTTATAGCTCATTAAATAGCAGCGTTATACTTTATTTAAAGGGTACAGACGTTAAGCGTTCTTCACACATTCATAACCAGTGCTTAGAACTTCGATCAAGCAATTCTGGAGAATTCAGAACATCTGGAAGTGAGTGGAACCTACGATTGTTTCTATGCACTTCATGTTGATGCTTCATAAGGGGATTTAAGGAAAATACCGCAGTGTTCTCTTACACCACAGCGCTGCTGAATTCTGATTGGTCAGAAGGTGATTCATTTTCTATAACAGCGCCTCTGACAGTAGCGCAGGTTTATATTAATGCACTTGTTCTAATACGTGATTGTTTCTGTTCGCATTTACGTTTGGATGCTCCACATAAACTGGGAATGTTTATGTAACATATGGAAGGAGTCTCCAGTGTCAGCATGTCGAGTTAAAGCTGCAACTCAGTTTTCTGACATCTTCAGGACAGTGGAGTTTACAGTTCTTTGCGGTTTCTTGGTAACATGACAAGCTACAGGGCTTTTTTTTTTTTACTTATTAACTAAAAGAGAGGCTGGTGAGGGAACGACTGTTTGTAGCTGCTATAACGTGAGAATACAAACTAACTTAAGACATGAATAATAAATATAAATAATTCTAATCATTTGCGTATCGCTGTGGTATAAAAGGAACAAAACATTTGTGAACAAATATAATAAAGAGAGGCCTTGCTTAATTACAGTATTTTATATTTATTTATTTTATTATGTCACGATTTCTCAGGTTCACATGATCAGTTTTAGGTTTTTTGGCAGATTAAAAAAGTATAACTTGGATAGCATCCATCATAAGTGTTTCTGTATAATCAGAATTCTATAGAGGCTGTAACATCTACAGCCTACATCACATCACATCTCTCTGAAATGCTTCTGTCCATTCTCAATAAAAATAAAAACTGGGATCTCAAAATAAAAGAAAATAAAATGCAAGTTAGTTAAGAGAACAAGCTAGCTCATGATAAGCTTCTTTTTTTAATAATGTTTTTTGTGAAGTATCAAGAGCAAAATCAAGTTTTAAAGAAGGAACAGAACAAACAATTTGGGAAAAATTATAATGGGTGGTCTCTCTGGGTTTGTGTATGAAACAATGCAGTTAAAAATTACTGCAATCAAGCGGACATCGTGAAAACCTCAAAAACAAAGGACATAATAAGCCTTTATAAGGCTTTATGAAATGATACATGTGCGTGTTTGAGGAGGGTGTGTTTCAGAGAATACACTGATTCATTCGGTATTGTGCCTCTAGAGTAAATGGCTTCATTCAGCTACAAATCAAGTGCAAATTTCCCCCCTTCTCCAAGCTCTGAGTAGTAGATGTATAGATGTGTGTGTGTGTGTGTGTGTGTGTGTGTGTGTGTGTGTGTGTGTGTGTGTGCGTGTAAAACCAGACTGAGGCTGTGTAATGTCAGGGACCTCGAGGTTGGAGGTTCGGTCCCTTTGGGCCGAGGCCAATTTCCTCCAGCGCTCGGCTCTGACTTCCTGTTTCGAGCTCGGCAGCAGGAGTGTCTGTGCAACACAACTCCAGTTCAAAGCGCGCGAGCAGGAGAGCAGATCTGCAATGCCCTTCTGCTCAACTGCACCTCTCCAGACCACCTCGGGTCAACCGGCCCCACAGGCAACGCACGGCTTGACCCAATATAAATAAAACTAATGGGCAAAGCTCTGTTTTTCACCACTCTTGATTAATATATAGAAAATAGGCAAGGACCTTTTGGGGTTTTTCTTCTTTTTTTGGAAAGCAGATTGTGGTGGATCGAGTTTCACAGTTAATAGGGATTCAGGGATTCTCCAGCAGCTCGAGAAGGTGAATTAAGAGTAGGAAAAGATCTTATCATGTAAACCTGTGTTTATTTTGAGAGATTATAATCTAAAAGTAATTTGTGTGTGTATGTGTGTGTGTGTGTGTGTGTGAGACAAGGCAAGGCAAATAGCTTTTGGCTCAATGTCACCCAAACGTACCACATCTGGTCATCTGAGTGTTTACAATATTTTTAATGAAGCACAGTCATTTATTGTTTTGGACGATTTTTCTTACCATAAGACCGTTTTTGGTCCAAAATACACACTCGCCATGCCTGAACTCAACCAGATTTCTTTGCTGTTACCAGTAATGTTTTTTTATTTAATTATATTTGATAGATTCATCCAGATCCTTCTTGTGCTTGGAGCTTCTGCACATCTGATTCACTTTCTCCTTCTGCAGACTGGCAAAAACATTTCATGTTCCAGTCTGAGCCTTGTATCTGTGTTTCATCTCACCTGGATGCAGCAGATTTGCAGCTAAGTGCAGTAGACAATGCTGTTGCTCATCGCAGGACTGTTAGTCACAATCTGCTCATACTGAACATCCTGGAAACACACGCAGTACTGCAAGTCTTGCTGATTTATAATCATACTATCTAGGTTCTATTTCGACTCTCGAGGTTTCTTCTTCATGCCCTCTCTGGGAGTTTTTCCTTAACATTTTCACCTCTAGTTAATTTACTATGGATCTAAAACTACATACAGATTTCTATAAAGCTGCTTGGTGACAATGTCTATTATAAAATACCGCTGTGCAATTGAGATGAAATTCAAATATTTATTTAGCTAACAGTGTCAGAAACTGAGCCTGAGGATGAACGACTGAAGGTGTAATTTTAACTTTGCGTAGTCGTCCAGGGGAAAGTCTTCAGGACAGGACTTCTGCTGACAGAACGACAGAACTACTGTAACATGAGCGAGAACAGGAACTTGCTTCACGGAACATTAAATGTTAACTATAACTTAGAAAAAAAGCATGATGCCTTTCATTAATAAATAGAAAATCGAGGCTGTTGGCAAATTGCTGTGATATAAGAGGAATAAAACACTCTATACTCCTGGTATAAAAAATGAGGCAAACCCAATATTGCAAAACATTAAGCTTTAATGGTCTCAACAGCAAGTCATTGGTCAGGAAAATGAGCAGGAATGAAACAGACAGCTAAAGTAAATCGGTGTGGTGCAGCTTTTCCCTCGAATCCCTTTAAATGTTGAAGTCTTGTGGGTAAACTTGCAGACGGCTTTTTACAGAAAGAAGAGTCCATGTTGTTGTTAAAGTCTTCAAACAGAAGATATTTGCAGCATTTTGAACCCCCAGACAAGTTAGTTTCAATTCTATATCATTTAAACATTTCAATCACTTCATTATTTTCTCTTTGCGCACCGGAAGACTATGTAAGTGAACTTCCCTGTTTCCTGCTTTTCCCCCCGACAGTTTCAGCAACGAGCAAAAGAAGGCCGACGCCTCAGGAGCGCTTTTTTTTACTTCTTGTTCATTTTCTGCCCCGTGATTTTTGTCGAGACCTTTAAAAGCTTAATGTTTTGCAACATTGGGTTTGCCTCATGTTTTTTGCCCAGGAGTGAGTATGTGGTAGTAACAGTATCTCAGCTTTATGACATCACACAGCAGCCAAACACTGATTATTATTTTCCTCTAACAGCACAACACTGACTGTTTCATTCCTTACACATCTATCTTTTTTTTCTATATAGCATAACAGGATACGGTCTACAGGTTATGTAGCTGTTAAGATATTTCCAGATATGGTTTCAATCAATTTCATTTCACTCTATTCATTCTATTTAAATGTGTATTTAAGCGCCCTGACAAATTAGACGTACCCCATGATACTGTACTCCCTGTAGGTTATGTTACATAGCCTATATTGTTAGCCTGTACTGTTTTTTCCACAGGTATCGCCTTGATCTGATCTGCTCTCCTGTTTATACAAGAAGCTTCTTGTGAACACTAGAGTTGCTATTGACCCGGATGTGTGTATCTGAAATCCCCCTTACACTTAAACACACGCGCACACACACACACACACACACAGACAGTACATTTTCCCGAATTCCCAAGGTGTGGTGCAGGCTAGCAGCTCGTGCAGGAAGCCGCTGACAGCTCTGGCTGTGACCTCGACCACACCATGACAGCACGGGTGGAGTTTTTTTTTTTTGTTTTTGGATTGAGGTCTGGAGGCAGTGGGCAGGGCCTGAGGGCTCGTGGCTGCCCCTCAGCTCAGACCCTAACACAGGAAAGTGGGGTCAGAACGGGCTGACACTGCCCCAGCGCAGGAAGCCAAGTCTGGCAGCGGAAAGAAATACAATACAGTCTAAAAGTCTCAAAAAAAAAGCTGTGCTAAAACACGCAAACACACCACCTCATTCGCAGAACTATACTGTCAATATTCCTATTGTTCGCTGCCACTATTCAGAGGTTTAAGATAAATATTTAAACACAAAACATCTCATGGACCAGCGCTCGGTCCTGCAGGTTGTGAGGTCATGAGTGCTGTATGTTCAGAGACCTCGGTGCAGGAAGAGCAACGTGTTTTTCCCATACTCCGAGGGTACTCCGAGTGGAGGTGTGGAGTGCTCTTTTCACACAAATAAAAGCCGAACGTTCCTGAGGGTTCCGCCGCTGTGGTCGTCGCTGCTGAAAGAGAAGCTGAGAGTGTTTACCTTCTCGCTTCCCCTTCGCTCTGATCCACAGCTTCGAGAGGTGCTTTCATGTTTTCTTTTAAAATGTCCACTCACGACTTTGAACTTTCATGCAGGTCGAGCTCGGAGCCCTAACCGGCCAGATGGTTCTTCTCGCATTGGAACAATTCATGGAACGTTCTGGGACCCTGCAAAGTCTGATCCATACCATATGTATATTGAAGCTTGCATTTTTAATAAGATTAGTGTCAGGTGTTTGACAGGAGGGAATGACTGAACACACACACACACACACACGCACACGCACACAAAACCACTAAACCACAGATTTACAGGCAATCAGAAAAGTCAAAGTCCAAGTAGAACAAGTGTGAATTTCTTTATCCTGTACATATTAGTGGGATGTTTGCTCCTAATATTAGCAGAATCTGAAAAGTCATGTAATGTTTTAAAATAAAGAATATAATTATCCATATGGAAAAACAATATATTTCAAACTATGCGAAACTACCCCATTAAGAACATACTGCAAAACAAATAATAGTTATGACTGTGAATATGTGAATGTATTCCCTTATGTATATACAAGCAGCCAAGTTTGCTAGTAAGCTAACAAACAATAGGCTAACCCTTATATTGTGTGATTAAAATTAGCTAGTAGGCAAGTTCTAGTTATATAAAAATCAAGGTTACAAGTTTACTAGAAAGATACCTAACATTTGCCATATTAGCCTAACGATCAGATTTGGTTATGAAAACATTGCTAACAAGATAGCTACATTTCATTAACTGTGTTAATATGCGAGCTTGAATAAGCTAGCAAACAACAGGCACAGTTGGTGCAATAAAATGAAAAGAATAGTAGCCAATTTCGCTAGCTAACAAGCTAGCAAGCACTAAACCTACTAGCTAAGTCTGCTAATATTAGACCACCTATCACATTTTGTTATTAAAAACATCGCTAACATGCCAGCTAACATTATGCTAAGCTATTATGTGTATTATTAAATCCCGTGATTACATGCTAACAAACAACAAGGTAACTTATACTTTGTGCAATTCAAATCGGTAGCCATGTCTGCTAGCTAGCAAGCTAATGTAGCTATCAGCAAGACTTGTTTACTAGCAAGCTAGCTAATTACAAAACCAACTGTTATATACTGTTATTAAGATTGCTGTCAAGATTTGTAGCAAGCTAGCTGAAACTTTAGGGTAAGTTTTACTATTATAAATATTGTTAGGATAACTATTTCATTGAGACCTAACTAGCAAGTGGAAATTAGTAATAATTAAACTGAAATGAGGTCACGTCGTTGTTTGACTCAACTTTATGAAGAATTTGAAGGTATGTATTTGTGGAAAAGATTTTGAGTGAGATAAATTTTGTTTATTTGTTTATATATATATATATATATATATATACCAAAGCTATTATATATACATATAAGCTATGGTGATATTGACTTTTTAATTTTATAGTTCATCACTTCTGGGGAAATTAATAAAATATTTTGACAATATTTGTCTTGTGTTCATTAAATTAAATCCTGTCTAGTGTGTATATGTCCCACCCCCAGGGGCATGTTTTGAGCTACAGTAGCAGCTCGTTAGTGGTACATATGGTTCATTGACGTTTTTTTCCCCAACAATTAGAACGATTGTGGACTTTGGCAATCTGTGGTTATGTGACTTTTTGGAGGAGTGTTTTACCAACTTGCCAATATGAAATGCTAGAATATCACTACCTCAAAATGACAGAGAATGTAATTCTGTCTTTTTATACTGTAAGGCACTTCTCCATCAGTAATATCATTTTATCTACCTCGCAGACATATCAAACGTCTCCAGATGACAACCCTGTGGCTCTCCGTCACCATCAGCTACACTGATGCTCGACCTGATACGGTCCAGTGAGTGTTTTATAAGTTTATTAATTTTATAAGTTCCTTGATCCTCATCTCAGCCGTCCATGTTAGATTTGCTTTTGAGAGGAGCTGTATGGCCCGTTCCTCAGAGAACCCATATTCCCCTGTTTTATGCAATTATGCTCCTCACAGGAGAGGGAATGTCGAGCATCTGGCAGCTGACGGCTTCTACACATCCAGCTGTTTGCATTCCGTGCAGCACGCGCCGTGTAAAGCTCTTTTGTGCTCGGGGACACGTGTGAAAGGTTCGCTGTGTGGCCGTTATGTTTTGGAGTGAGGTGTTAACGCTGGAGCGTCGAGAGCACCGCTCTGAAACACCTGAGTGACTCTGAGTGGTGTGATCTTAGCACTCACAGGGGAACATAGTACCACATGTATGCGTAATGTGTCCAAGCTTGCCAAGTGTCTGTGTTCTTTGGCTGCGGATCCAGAAAAGGCTTTGTCCTACTTTTCAAATATAATTTGTAAAAATTTCAAAACTGAACTTAAAAAAAGAGGCTGCACAAACTGCTGTGCACTCGTGTGTTATGACATGAGCCGTCTAAACAGTGTGTGAGCGACTGTGGGGGTCGTCATGCCACTGAATATGCGCTGACGGATCCCCAAGCCTTAAACACCGCACTAGTTCTGAGGTCATTCTGCAATATTAAAGACACTGATGTCACGTTTACCACAAATTCAGTCCATCAGACAAGACGTGTTTGATGCTTAAAATGCTAATATAACTAATCTTTTAAAACCAGTGACCAGTTTTCTTATAACATCAGATCAACTATCATATTTTGTTATTAAAAACATTGCTAGCAAGTGAGTTAAAATAACACTTCTGTGTTATTTTTTTTTTGGTTTTTTCTTTATTTTTTGGTTAATCTGCATGATTAAAAACCACAATTGTACAACTTTACTAGCAAGCTGGCAAGCAACAGGCTAACGTTTATATTGTGTGATTAAAATTGGAAGCCAACTAGCTAAATACTAAAACCAGTAGCCAAGTTTGCTAGCACGTTTGCTAATGTTAAACCAACTTTCATACTTTCAACTTTTTTTATTAAATTGGTTGCCAAAATGTGCTCGCAAAGTAAGTATTACACTAAATTGTTAGACTAACCTTTGTCATTACAATTATTGTCAAACACTGCTAGGCAACATAGCTAGGGTGACCATATTTTGGTTTTCAAAAATGAGGACACCTAAGCGTGCATGTATTTGTGGGTTGTTGTTTTTTTTTGGGGTGGGGGGGGTATACAAATGTGTCAACTCAGTCATGATGATCTGATCAATGAGCTTTATTGGCCCTAACGAACACTGTGTACCCTAGGCCTAGATTAAACTGAACATTTTGAACTTTTTCACAAAATCTTTCAGAAGATAACTTGTTCTGGCCAATGTTGTCCTTAATGAAAAAAAAAACACATTTCTTATATAAGGCCACCGATTTGAAAACAAAAAAAGTTCAGAAAATAGGAAAAAAGTTAACTCCTGGAATAGACACTTTTCAGTCATCCTGAGGTGGCTGGGCATATTTTCCTGAGGACTGGATCTTTCCTAATAGCTGGAGATTGCTCATAACTTAAGTATGAAAGTCCTTGCATGTCATAGGCTTTAAGTTGTATTGGGTGCACAGGATCCCCTTCAATGAGTCAACACTCAAGTGAGTGCTTTCCTTGGTCCATTGTGCTTGCATCCGGGAAAAAATCGCTACGTATTAGCGTTGTGAGCAGGTATGGCAAAAAAAAAAAAAAAAAACACTGGGCCATCTTTATCAGCTCAGAGTGAAAATCAACGCTCTCTGACCTCTCAAAATATTTGGTCCACTTCTGGCCTTAAGACCAGTGAAATCTCTATCAGTCGGCCGGTGACACGCACATGCATGCTTTGCATGTCATGCACTCAGCCTCACGTGCATCGCGACCGAGACGAAAGCACAGGGATTTATTTTGTAAATCGTCAGTGAATTTACAACGGCGTTTTGGCATTTTGCACTGCAGATATTGAGTGCCACGTGCTTGTTGTAACCAAGGAAACCGGTGCTGATGGCAGTGATTGGTGCTACCTGCAGGGCTGACCAATTAATTTTTTTTAAGGTTAAGACAAACAATCAATGAGGGTAGACTGAGATTGTGCAGGGAGATAATCGAAGCCCAAAACTGCTTCCTCATTCGGCCCCCCACCCTGCTCACTTATCTCTTGGATCTACTAGCACAAGTGGAAGTGAATAGGCATGTAAGATAGTAACTGAGAGATGCCCATGATGTGACGAATGTTTAGGCAGCTCAAAATCCCGGACAATTCTAAAATCCCGCCCGGACGCAATTTCCAGGTCTCAATAAGAGGACATGTCCGGGGAAAAGAGGACGTCTGGTCACCCTAGCTATCCGGGATGGTGGAATTTAGCCATGTCTCAGTAAAGATATGAGCACAACAGTCTCTCACCTTGCGCTGGGTGGTCAAATCCAGTCTCAGATAGTCCATCTTGCCTTCTAGTGAACGAACATTTGATAATAGGATAGAAGGAAGTGCAGGTCTGTAGGGGTTAGCCTTTAGCCTAGTGCTGATGCCGGCCCAAGTGCCGCATTTTCATGGTCTCTCACACCACTTGCGTTGTCTCCTTCGGCGTTCAGCCGAAGCAGGAGGCTCCGCTGCTGTGTAGGCCTCTGGGTCTAGCCGACGTGCAATTCCCTGATCGCGGAGTGTTTTGAGGTCTAAAGCCGATATACTGATTGATATATTGCTGAATATGGTAGATTCACGAAGTTCTAGTAAAGTACATCGATCATATACCAGCCTGGAGTTTGACTGCGACGAACTAGACATTACATTTAACATAAAACACACATTGTTAGCGGGAGTCGGAGTGGCCGCTGCTATACTGGGCCCCGCCATCTTGCCATTGTGTGGGCTTTGTGTCGGCTCGGATAGCTCGCTCACTACAATATTGTAGATAATGGCAATATTGGCAAATAAAACTCATTCTGATTCTAATTCTAAGATAGCCAGTGAACTCAAACTAAAAATAGAATTGAGCCCTTAAAGACAGAGTTCAGCATTCTCTTTCTTTTCAGCAGTTTATGATTTAGGTTTTAGTTTTCTAACTTTCTGGCTTCAGTACTCGGTCCTGGTCAGGGTGGCTGTGGGTCTGGAGTGTGTCCCAGGAACAATATGTGCAAGGTATTAATCCAAGAAGGGACATCTCCACCAGTAACACACACACACACACACACACATTTTAGTGCAGCCAATCACCTGTACGTTTATGGAAAGTTTGCACCACTGTGCAAATTTAATGCCTTAATTTTTAGAATATAAAATTACTTGTTTGAAAATTATGCAAGTGTGTACTGGATTTTAAGACGTAATGTGAAAACAAACTTGGCAAAAAATGTGAAAAAATTATGCATAATAGGTTTAAGGAAAGCAGACTTTCAGACTTCCAGAGGCTGAATTGACACTCATTTCCAGTGTCAAATTCAGTGTAATCTTTGCAGTTACCCAGACTGTAAGATAAGATATTTCCACTGCATTCATAGATTTAGAATTTTTCTCTGTTTAATTCAACAATCTCAATTCCCCCTTTTTAAAAATTGTTTTATCAGTTCACACCCCATTTTGTTGTTACTGTATTGCTACATAGCCAAATGAAATGTCTCTGCCACAGGAGTGAAACACAATTTCTTGAAATACTGTAATTATAAAGTCATACTGCTTTGTAGTAAAACAGCATGTAACACCCATAATGTGCATGGACTTGCACCTAAACTACAGAGGTTGCTGGTAATGTGTTTCCCCCCTTTGATGGTGGATTCTGTCCACCATCAATATTCGGGTTCCTATTATGCATAGTAAGGAAGGAGAGTAAAGTATAAGAAAGGGAAAGACGGTTTAAGAGAATGATAGAATGTATGGTTTTTAATGTTGGTTCTTCAGTGTTTTACTGAATAGTTAAGGATTGTTAGATTCCTACAGGGGTGAACTTTGAACCCTCTCTGAAAGCAAAACCCTCCACTGTAAGGGTCTAGAGAGTTCTACAAAGATCAGTACCATGTATCAAAGAGAGAGTGAAAGGGAGCTAGTGAGAGAAATTGTTCATGTGAGTCAGTGAGAAAGTATATATTTGTGCACTGAAACTGCTCAGCACATGCTGAGGAAGGGACTGATGGAAATCATTTGCTCCTGTCACTCTTTCTCTGCATAGGGTGTGCGTGTGAGTGAGTGAGTGAGTGAGTGAGAGGGAGAGAGAGAGGGAGAGAGCGAGAGCATGTTATGCAAAAGGATTGCACAGCAAAAGAATAAAAATAAATAAATAAACAAATATATATATATATATATATACATA
>JAQMYM010000009.1:20762968-20781314 GCA_030014255.1 Parauchenoglanis ngamensis
GTATAGTTATACAATGTAGAAAACAAAAAAAAGAGAAACCTATGAAAGAGAAGGTATATATATATATATATATATATATATATGCACATTTCCCAGTAACCTGTTGATGCCTCTAAACCTTTTTTCTTTAAGAAAAAAAGAAAATCTTATTTTTTTGCTTTCTCTAAACAAAAATGCTTCTTTAATTTAGATTCTTTTTCTTAGCTTCTTTAGATTCTTTAATTTAAGGTTCAGTAATAAGCCATTGCTAAGCAAGTACTATAAAATTTACTAACTAAACATTACTCCTAAATTTTTGCTCATGCATTAGTAACCATTAGTTAATACATGAATTGCAACTTTCATAGACAAAATGGAGGTCAAATTAAAAAGAAAATAAAGGATGTTATTATAAGTCTCAAGTAAGGGCATAATATGAGTAGCAATAATAATAATAAAGCATTAATAAATCATAATACATCATCAACATGAATCATTAAGAAATAACATGAGAAAAATAAAAACTAAAGAATTATATAAAGATGGAGTTTTTATCAGGAAGCACGAAAAATAAACAAGATAAATCGTTTTAAATAGAGTTGTCTAAGTAAAGCTAAAATTAAATCAATGAAAGATGAAATTATATCAAAAAAGAGCTTTAAAAAAAAATAAAGTACATAAAGATGTGTCTAGATGCTTTGCAAAACTATGTATTGTTATTTATGGTATTTTCATGAAGGGTGCCAATAGTTTTGGAGTTGCATACAGACTGGACACTGTGTACATTTATCCGAGTACAGCAATGACAATAATTACAATATATAGGCGTTAATATGCAGTGTAAGAATCAACAGGCTTTATATCAGACTGTCAGTCACAGAGTCATCATATGCTGAAAAACATCTCTGCTACGTCTTACTTCTCCATTTTTCACCTGAAACGTCATTTAAACAAAAAAAGCCCCACCGTTCCTTGACATTGGGTCATGCAGGCGGCGTGTCTGCGCCGTTCTGACACGCTTCCATCCATCACCATCGCAGACCTGTTAGAAAAAACACAACAGCCATATCCTCTGTTAGACCTGACCTGATTTTATCCATCCATCCATCCATTTCACTCGTTTATTTCAGCCATTTGTTTTAATTATGTCCATAATCTGAAACGTGTGAAAGCAGTGTTTATTTTAGCATTGCACTTGGAATAACTGTGCAAGGGTCTGAATATAACCATTGAACAGAAGCATAAGAGTAAATAGAGCGTCAAAAATTCAATAATGAAACTCTCGCTGAGGAAAAACAGTGTTAATAAAGTAGTAATCTGGAATGTCTAGAACTTTTCAAGAAAGTGCCAAGTGACGTCGAGGTTTCTTTTATTTTTTATTTCCTAGTTGCAAGTTAGAGGACAAATAAAAGACGTAGGAAATTTTTAGGCGATTTTTTTAAAATGTCGACAAAACACAATTTTCGACAAAACGTCCGTTTGCTTTTCACATCATGTCATGTGACTTAAATGTGTAAAATGTGTTTCCATTTCAATTTCGTGAAACATTGCTTTATCGAATCGTCTGAAAAACCACCTCATGTATAAACGTTTTGAGGTGTTTCAGGTGCGTGTTTCCATTTTTCTTCAAATTCTTATTGTGCATAAAGCAGGTTCATGATAAATCTATAATCAGTACCTGCTAGGATTGTTACGTGCGTTGTCATGGTTACAGTGTGCACGACTTTCATAGCAGAACAAAACACTTCAGCTAGTGACTTTTTTCTGAAAACCAAATATAACATTGTGTAAAAGACCGTCTTAGACAGAGGGTTCCTCATAGGTTCTTTGGTTCCTGCAAACTGAATAGGAAGTCTCTATCTGAAATATCGCTATTAATTAGTGTGCAAGGGATAACAAGAAACATGGCAGAATAAAACCCTGGTCCACTTTCTACTTTATGCAAATTAAGAAGAGGTAGCCGTCTCTAGTGGACCAATCAGGACTCAGTATCAGAAGATAGATTTCTGTTGTCCAATCATGAACTGGAGCATCAGTAAAGTCAGATCCATCATTCATAAGTTCCAACAAAATAATTTACATGAAAAAGTAGCTATAGGAGGAACTTCTGGTACTTCATCCTGGTCATATATCACCTTGAGTGCACGAGTATAAGAATTAAAGACTTGTTAAAGACCAAAAAGTTCTCCAGTGTTCTCGATGAGCCAAAAACTGAGCCGATATTTTGACATTAAAAAATGCTTCACTACAGCAGTTAGACAGCAAGCTGACATAAATAATATGTATCAAATGTAAAATAGTTCCTCTGGGGTTCTTTTTATTTTCTCTTTTTATTATAAAAGAGCTCTCAAGCTCTTGAGATGGTAAAGGGTTCTCAGTTCTGTTGAAGAGTTCTACATAGAAGCTTTATGGGTTCCCCCAGATGTACAAGCTGAAAAATTCTACAACATTCTAGTTTTTTTTTTTAAGTATATACTTTTCAGGCAATAACTCTTTAGACAGTTATGGTTCTAGCTTTATAAAGGGGTTCTCCTTGGAATGTCTTTTTTTCTTTTGTTCTACATAAAACGTTTTTCTTAAAGAATATATTAGTCTTTTAGATTGACCATGGTTCTCTATAAAACATGGACTCTTAGAAAAAATGTTTCTCAGGTTTTTTTACATACTTTATGGTTCTTAATTTCTCAGTGGAGGAAAAAGGGTTTTCTTAAGGGTTTTTTTATAGTCATGGTTCTAGATTTTTGAAAGGAGTTCCATTTGGAACCTTTTCTGAAAGGGAAACCCTCTGATGCAGGATTTTTACAATTCAAATTTTTTTTTAACTTTAGATTTTAAGAACTTTCTTAAAGAACCTTGTACTTTAATTTCTAATATTCTATACTTTAATATACTTTAATTTTACATTCTAAAGGCTTCCACTAGGGTTCTTTGGATAGTTCTTAGCATCCTGAAGGGTTCTACATGGAACTCTATGTAAAATAGACATGGTCTGTTGTAGTGTTCTCCAACAAAGCTTTATGGGTTCCTCGGGAAGGACAAGCCAAAGAAAGCTTTATGGTTCCAGATTTTTCACTGGTATTGTACACTTGTGCACTGACAAAAAGTTATTCATAAAGGTTCTTTGGAAATTTATGGTTCTAGCTTTCTAAAGGATCTACCTGGAACCATTTCTTTAGTATTTTAGATTTTAGATTCAACCTTGTTCTCTAATAGTGTATAACATCACACTGTTTAAAAATCAGTTCTTCTTGGGTTCTGTGGGCAGTTATTAGTTCATAACTTCCCAAATGGGTTCTACTTGGAAACTTTCTTCTTCTTCATTGGATTCTCCTTAGATGCTGTACGAGTCGAAGAACCCTTACACTCTTAGATAAAAGGTTTCGCTAAGTGTTCTCTAGCTAGGTTAATGGTTCTGTGTTTTATGAGGATTTCCCAGAGAACCTTTGAAAAGATCCCTAAATAAGACAAGTTGAAGAAAAATTGTAAAGAGTGTAGAATCAGTGTTCCTTAATGGTTCTTAGCATTAGCAGTTCCAGCTGTGTAAAGAGGTTCTATTTCGAATAAATAGAAGGAATACAAATGTAGGGTTCTACACTCATGGACGCTAGATGAAACCTTTTTTTCCCTAAGAGAGAAAGTGTGTGTGTGTGTGTGTGTGTGTGTGTGTGTGTGTGTGTGTGTGTGTGTGTGTGTGTGTGTAGGATCTGTAATGTCTTGGCCTGAACCACAGTAATGTGTCTTAATAGCATTAAGAACATTTTTCATGCGCTCCAAGCTGGCCACGGTGGAACACTCTGATTCTTTTGGCCTCGGCACACGGCTAACACTCTTCCCAAACCCCGAACACATCTGCTCTGGCTGGCGTGCTCTGAAAAACCCACTTTCATCCCTCTCTTGCGGCCAAGGCCGTGTTTCAGGCCGAGGAGCCGCCTCTGAGTTCCGTGCACATTTGGAGCCGATCACCGCGTTGGCTTCAGCTCTTGAGATGGATTTTTGTTCTGTTTTTCCGCGCGGTTCTGGGACCCGGCGAGCCGCAGGTGAGGCGGCTGGTTTGTGCTATCACCGAGCTGGAGTCGGAGCACAACAGGTTCACGGCACGCACGAAAAATCCGGTTCCCACTATGGCCTTGTTTACATTGCCGGCGGTGGGGAGTCTGGAAGCGTTTGGCGGCTTTGCGCGCTGGGAAATATCAGCCCAGTTCTTTTTACACTGTGTTGATATGGGCTCTGAGGAGAGCTGGCCTGTGCCTGAGAAACAAGCTCCTCTGGGCTCCAGAGCCTGGCTGCACTGCAACAAGAATAAACACAACAACAGACTCGGCCCACAGCGGCTCGAGAACCGACACGTCACCCAGCGCACACTCACACAGCAGTAATACTATCTTTATCTGGCTTTTCCATTCTACTGTACGTAATGATATACCCAATATACACAGAGGTCCATTTGTAAAAAAAAAAAAAAAAGAACAAAAAAAAGAGGGGTGGTGTTGGGTTGGAGTTATAACCACATTTAAATACTTATTTTTGGCTTAGCTAGCCAAAGGCAAAAGGCTTTTCCCAAATGTCATTAAATTGCTCTGGAAAATGCCCTAAAACCCATTTCACAGGAGAAGAATGTTAATCTGACAGGAATGAAAAAAGCTGTGCATCTGCCCTGAAATCCAGTCCAGAATATACATGCTTTTTTTTTTTTAAAGCTGATTATTTCCAATAAGTGTTTTACTCCTCTTACACCACAGCAATTTGTCCCCAATTACATTTTCTCATTATTTAAACAGACTCATCCTACTTTTTATCTGTTTATAGTTACATTTAATATGGTCCAGGAGACAAGTTCACACTTACGTTATAGCCGCTATAAACAGTCTTTCCCTCACCAGCGGCTTTTATTCTCTTTCTTTTGAAGAGGCAAAAAAGAACACGCAGCTTGTCGTGTTACAAAGAAATCTTAAAGAAGTGTAAACTACTCTGTCCTGAAGGCGTTCCAGCTTTACCTCCGACTGTTACGAAGCGCTGACACTGAATGAATCAGTCAACACCTTTTGACCAATCAGAGGCCAGAATTCTGGTGGGAGGCAAAAAAATCTATCTATGTAATAAAAAAGAAATAAATCCATTCAGTATATCATTAACTAGCTAGCAGCTTAATCTTGAACTGACATAATTAATGTTTAATTAATAACATTATATCTAATAAACATATATCTTTAATTAATCATTATAATTATCTTATGTGTTAATGTTTAATTAATGTTTATTTAACAATCTAGTTATTATATTTATATGTATTTCCCAGCATTATGAACTCAAACCAACTGTTTTATGAATTATGGACATTTCCTTAATAATTATTGTGTCAGCATCATTAAAGTAAATCTTAATTATAGAATTTCTTCATAGCTGAACAATATCATGGTAAAATATCATATCAAAATATCAAATATCAAAATATAATGGAAAATCATGATGGAAGTTGGATTATTTTTTCCCACTTTTTTTAAAATAAGGCTACCCTATAAACATCTTTCAAACTAAACATTTCAACAAATGTTGGTTGGCCAACAGACACACCAACAAAGACACCGTTCTCCTGTTTCACACACCTCTTAGCTAGGACGGGTCCCTTGCACGTTGTCTTCTTTGGCACTTCCCTGATTTTCAAAATTACTCCAAAGATTTCTGGAAGCAGGAGGAGTCAGAAAACAAGGTCAAAGGTCATGGGATTATTGGAAATGGTGCAATTAGTGCTGCTTAAACTCTCACTCTGCCACACGATCGGAGGTCCAGCAGACTGAAAATGGCGATCTGCTGCTTGTTCCCTGTGACCTATTGCTTAAATGTGTTTGTTCTGGGAGCCACCATTACCCTGGATATGATCCCACCATGCAGCTAATGGCCGAAATTCCCCCTGTGCACATGGTTTTTTTTTTCTTTAAGAAATAATTGATTGCATGTGGACACAGCCAGCGTGCTTTCCTCTATTACGGGAGGTGATATCACGCGGTCAAGAGTGTTCCTCTGATACGGTGATTGCTTCCGCCAGCCGCGGCCAGGCGAGGAGAAGGAGGGCACGGTGTTACTGCACAGCGCTGGAGATCTGCGATTCTCAATCTCATCAAGCAAGTGGCGTAATCACAGGCTGGAACTACGCTGGACTACGCTGGTTCTGTTTTTAGCGAGACCTGGATTGGAGATTTGGCTTCCGTCACACTTGAGAAGATTTTTTTTAAGATTAGCTCATGTCTATGGTTTAAGTCGAGCTAATAATAGGTGCTCAGAAAGCTTTGCAGGGTTGATATGACGAAAGACGCCTTCAGTTTTGAGCAGAAGAAGTCGCTTTCGGTTTCGTCAGCGTCTAAATAGTTACTTGAATAAGAACCCAGAAGCCCATCCCCCACCGTCGCCGTACCGCTTCCTTAGGAAGAGCCAGCCGTTCACATGAACTTAAATTTTCGTATTTTGACAAATTTGCGTTTCCAGGAAGCAGCTGAGGTCAGCTCGGCATCTGTTGCTACTTATGTCCAAGATGCAAGCGCTGCTTTGTCTGTGTTGCCATGGTGAGCAAGACCTCGCAATCAGATCTGAAAGACAGCATCTTCAAAGGCCTCACAAAACATGAGTGTATGTATGTGTGTGAATGTGTATGAGTGTGTGTGTGTGTGTGTGTGTGTGTGTGTGTGTGTGTGAGTGATTCCTATGACCTTTTGATTTAGCCATGTACGTACGCAACAGTAAAACTGTCTTGCTGTTTGCCAGATTTCATCCTTTATGCATTAATTAAATACAAACTTCAGTCAGAACCAAATATCAGGCCAAATATGGCGATCAATGGCTTCATAAATCTCTTATAAACCTTCAAATACCTGGGGATTTATAGATACCAGGATAAACAAAGGTACAAATTAGGTAGCTTTAAAACGTATTTAACGTATATGATTAAATTATGAAATTCTTATTACTTTAGTAGAATAACACTCTTTGTGTCGTGCTGTTGTTGGAAAGTAATCAACAACATGATGAAATGGATTATTTTCTTATAACACCACATTTCTGAGTGTTTTATTCCTCCTACAGCACTGCAGTTTGCCAGTGATTACAATTTGATTTTATTAAGGAAGAACACGTCGTAATTTTTATCCATTTATAGTTACATTTAAAGTTGTGGAACGTTGGCTGTCTCTGACTGTTACAAAGCACTGATACTGGAGACTCTTTCCATAAATGTTAAATAAATGGCTCTTTACTGAAAACTTCACCTTATCAATGATTGTATATGTATTTAATTCCGTTTCTGTGGCGTGTCTGCTGAACAAGTCTCTGTGCATGAGCTGTTTCTATAGAAACGCTAAGGTATTAAAACGAGTGCATAAAATTTCAGCTGCGCTACTGTCCGAGCTGCTGTTGTAGAAAATTAATCAGCACCTTCTGACCAATCAGAGTCCAGAATTCAGGAGCGCTGTGGATGTATACACCAGGAAGGACAACAGCAACAACACTCTTCCCCAATCAAATCATACTGTTTATCGGGACAAACGTTTGGCCGGATATCGATTTTGCATTGAAATGTTGTGAGTTGCGGTTTACTCATTGATACGCAGCCATCTGAAGATACTTCTCTCAGAAGCAAAGATAAAAAAGCAGCCATTTCTCGTCTACCAAATAAGAAGTCTCCGCTCGACGTGCGCCATTCTGCTGTGGCTGAATTGAGCAACCGTAATTTTGCTTGATGTTTAACTCCAGCGACAGCGCTCCCCTCCTTGCTCTTTTATCTCAGCTCTTGAGCATGAGTACACATTTATGCACTTCCACTGAGGAAAGCCTTCTGGCCTCTGCCAGCGCTGTCACCGAGGGAGCTTCCCGGCCCGAGAGATCGGATTTGGCAGCCGAGCCCGTCTCGAGGACGCACATCTGCGCTCCCCTTCTTGGCCCGAGCCCCTCGCTGTATCCTGTTGACGGCTAATGAACCAATTAATCAATTTGACAGGCACGCAGTTGACTCCAAAGATGCCTCCTTTGAACTAGCTTTCGCTGATCAATAATTGGAGCAGGACCAATGGCTATCGCTAACGCGTGGACCTGCATGAAAGAAATGTTCACTTTTCTTTCAGGAGGCCAGAGTGCGTTGCATTAAAAGGACATTCTGCTTGTGGTGAGAGGACCACCCTAGCACCAAGTTCTCCCCCAAAACTTAACCAGATGTGTAATGAGGCCGGTAGTAGTAGTAATTATTTTCACCTGTCTCGTGACAGGCAACATGTAAATGCTAATGCGTGTAGCCCTAGCGTAGACCTCGGCTGTCTTACAGAGACCCCGTGGACCTTCCCGACTCGCCTCTCATTTCCGTGTTGCTTATTGGCCCTGAGCTACGCCTCCATTACAAGGCAGCCAAGTCAATTCTGTCACTCACACCACCTCCTTTTTTCCTGTTCCTTTCCTTTTCTTTATTCTACATTAGTGTTCCTTTGCATTTCTATTGACATCAGGATTTAATTTCACTCCTGCCTCCCCTCAGACACGCACATGCACAGACAGACACGCACACTCTGTCCTGCATTTCAGCCGTTGTTTTGGATTAGCGCAATAGCTGCTGTCAAATGAAATCATCCTTCTCACACGCCACCCACTGAGCCTGAGGAAAAGACAAGAGTGTGTCAGGGTGTTGAGTCAGTGAGACGTCGACGGGTTGCTCCGGTGGCCGAAGAATTCCCGAAGATTCCCGAAGGCCACAGCAGTGCTCACGCATTCTCATTTCTTCCGTGTCTGTCAAATCTCAAGTCTCCTCTTGCACTTTGCCTTCTTTGGAGCGAGAGAGTGGAAGCGAGACAATGGGCTCTTGACAGCTCCAGTTCCCTGCTGCTTTGTGCCAACATTAAATGCACTTTGAAATCTGCATGTTGACCGCATGTTTCTGCACTTAATGCGTTCAAATCAATTAGAAGAGAAAAGAAAGAAACCAAAATTTAAAAATTCAAGCGTCCACACATCAGAGGATCAGAGGAAGCTTTTTCACATTTCCCTGAAAGTTTTCGCTTTTTTTCTTTTACGTTTCTTTTACGCCGCTTACTAAACCTGATCCAAACAGCAGCCGCTCGGTCAATTGAGTGCATGCCATTTCACATCACGCACACGAACCTCGCACGGATTATAAAATAAACACCAGAGTCAAAAATAGAAAGATTGAAATACCTCTTTAATCATGTGGTTTTAATTTAACAGTGCACACAATGAAATGTCAAGCTTTTGTTTTCGACGTTTAAATTGTTGCAAACCAAAAACACCTCAACATTGTGAAGATGTGTGTTTCATACGTGCTTTGACTTTCTAAACCCAACAAAAGAATGCGTTCTTCATGGGTTCTTTAAGAGTTCTGAGCTTCCATGCTCATTGAATCTTATGACAGACAATGCTTCCCTATCAGAGAGTTAGAACCCTTGAAGAACCGTTAGTTATCCAGTGAAACCTTAAGGAACTCTTGAAGAACCCATTTATCTCATCTTTCAAAGAACAACTCAAGTAATCTTTCCTTGTAAAGCAAAATAAAACTGTGACCATGCCTGTAGTTTTGATTTTAAAAAAATAACAGGATCTGTCTTAATTTTAAGACGGGACAGAACATTTCATGTTATGATCAGTAAAACGTCGTCCTTAACGCACTTGAACTTGAGGAAGCATGGCTGCTGTTTTCCTAACCGAACGTTCTCCAATCCAGTCCACTCTCTCCTGCTGCCCTCCTGCCCTCTCACAAAACCAAAGACACACACTGGTCTCCTCCTCGCTGAGGTTTCCTGTGAGAGACAATGGAAGGGGCAGTGTAGGGACGATCCTGCCCCATGACAGGGCAGAGTTATTGCTGAGGAAACTGCAGTCGGTGTCAAAGTAAACAATGGAGGATGCACGGAGCACCAGTCTTCCAGGGACAGACGCTCTCTTCCCCAGACCCCCTTTTTCCTACCACTGGGAAATCCCTGACCATTTCAAGAGCCTTTTGGGCTCATCAAATCATAAAATGGTTAAACTACTATATAATTGTTTATATGTTTAGAATGGTGTTCTGTGGGACTCCTTAAAGACTCTTTGAAAAATCCTGCAACAAAATGTTCCAAGTAGAACCATTCTTTGGAAGCCTAGAACCCTTAATTATCCAATTAACCCTTAAAGAACCCTATAATAACCCTTTCTCAGAATGCATGTCAGAAATTTACCTTCTTAGCACGTCTTGCGTTTCTCGGTGTGACGAGCTCTGCTTTCTCGTGTTTTGTTTTAGGGACTCCGCCCCTGTCCTGTCATTGGTGTTTTTCCTGATTATATTCCTTCGTTCGGTTTTGTGTTTCACTGTTGATTAGTTTTTCATGTCACAATACCTTTGCAAACTCTTATCGTGAATTTATTGCCTCGTTAATGCTAAGCCTTGTCCTGAGTTGTGTATATCGTTGTTCTTCCAGGTTTTAACTTTAGCCTGTTTTCTCTGTCTTAGCTAGCTGTCTTTGTTTTTGATACAGTCTTTGGGGGAAAAGGAGGATTTTTGAGTTCTTTAATGGTTTATTAGATAAGTAAAGGTCCTTGGCCTCTTACAATAACTTTACTTAGAACCCTTTCTATTAGAAACACTCAAAGCCATCATGTAAGGAACCCTTATTCTGAGATATACACTCTCAAGTTAGTTCTTTGGTTTGTCCCTCTGCAAAAACTATTGAGGGTTCTTTGTAGAACCCTACAACAAAAGGATAAAAGTATGACCTCTTCAGGAGTCCTTTGCCATTCAAAGCCCATCAAAGAACAATTTTCCCAGAGTGTAGCCTATACATTGCTAGAAAAGAAAGTTTATTCTGGAATGTTAAGGGATGATTGGGTTTGCCCCTCTGGATAAGCCTTAAATGTTCCATGTAGAACCCTAAAACAGACTGTTTCCTTTTCAGAAAAGGTCCAGAATAGAATCTCTACAGGAATCCAGAACACTTTACTATCCAAAGAACCCACGAGGAATCCTTTTATGAGAGAGTAACCTATACCCTCTCAGAAAAAAATAGTTAATACTTGGTTTGTCTCTCTGAGAGAACCATTGAAGGTTCTATGTATAACCCTACTGTTCCCCTATTAGAAAAGGTTCCAGGTATTCTTAGGAATCTGGAGTCATTTATCATTCAAGCAGTCCTTTTTATACAAGTGTAGCTTGTACATTAAAAAAAAAACCAAGTTTAATCTATAACCTTAAGGGGTTATTTGGCGAGTCCCTCTGGGGAACCCTTAAATGTTCTATGTAGAATTTAACCATCCATTAAAGACTTTAAACAGTGTAACCTAGACTTTTCCCAAAGAAAAACAAAGAAAGATTTTGTATAAGCCTTCTGCAGGGTGTTTTTCTATCAAGTTCCAAAGGGTTCATTGGATATTTAATGGTCTGTAGCTTCTTTAAATGTTTATAAGGGTTCTACACAAAACATATTTTAGGTCTTCCCCAGAAAGACAAACTAAAGAATGATGAAGGCTTCTAGATTCCACCTTTTGTTTCTATAATGGCATGGGAAAGATGGTCTTCTACTTCCTCCATTAATCAGAGTGGGCTCATTTATACAGAGCTGGACAGTGAAGGTCTCCTCCAAACGTGCACAGCCACCTTACACTCTGAGGAAAAAAGGCAGCTCTAGAACCATAAAGCGTTCTTCAGTTTGTCTGTCTGGGAAAAACTTTACAGATTCAAAAGAAAAACCCTACAGAGTAACCCAGCATATTTCTTACAACAGGAAGTTCCCAGGCATAACATTTATAGGCAGATACAAACCAATAACCATCCATGTTACCCTCATGCTCTTTATCTGGAAGTGTAGCCTCTACAGCTGAGGGGTTCTTTGGTTCGTCTCTCTGAGGGGAACCCTTAAGGATTCAATGTCCCATTATCCAAAAATGTACCAATTAGTAGTCCTTTAGGAAGCTAAAATCCGTTCTCACCAAAAGAACCCTTGAAAAACCTGTTTTTCTCAGATCAGCACCAGTTTGAGAAGATGTGTGATTCATGTATCTCTGAGGAAGCATGTGTCAATCTTCATGTTCTCAGGTTGGTCTCTTTCACATGATGAAGAAAACTAGCTGGTTGGCCAAAAATAGGCAACAACTTGTGGAAAATTAATGAATTCCTTTTAGACCTGTTTAAATGACACAGACAGAATAAATACATGTTACCGCATACACACTACACAGACAAGTGGGTAAACAATCAGGTAAAACTTGACACAAATGTTGTCAAGTAAATAAAAGTTTAGAAGGTTTGGATTCAAAACACGTACAGATGTCATTACAAAGATAAATGTTAGATATAAATTCATTAAATGTTATGAAATGATCATGTTCTGAGACTGTTCCAGCTCAAAGGAGCATAAAGTCTAATATATGATTACCGAGGTCTATGTTAACATTTAAAAACAGGTCATCCAGAGACCTAGTATTAGCAGAACTGTGTTTAAAAGTGATTATAAAGTAGGGAAAAGACAGTAAAATACCTGAAATTGCCTTATAAATAAATAAAAGAAAATACAGCACAGATCCAGTCTGGTAGTTGCCTACAGCCAGTCGATATATTCACATAGAACACAATGGCGCTTTATGAGTTCTGAATTTAATAAAACATAAGACAGTCTGGTAGAACATCTAACCATAGTATCACTGTAATCCAGAACAGGTAGCAGAACCCTCAGCTTTGAGGTTTTGGTTGAATTTGAATGAACACAGGGTTGTGTGATATATGGGAAGAAAACGAGGTTTGTAGTCATGCAAAGCTGTGAGATGGTGAGCTAGTCGTGAGCTAAAAGAACTGCACTTGTGGTTTCATCCTGAAGACGTTTTTTGCTCTTCATCCAAAAGAGACAGAAGGTACAGCTGAAAGGATGTCTGATCGACCAGTAGCGCTCTGCAGTTGGATGGGGGGTGTTTTGCTGCGTGTGTGTAGATTTGCAAAGCTAAACACGGTGCAAAAACCAAACACGTTGGGTGTAACTGAAAATCGAAAGCCATTACGGATGACATCATGAAGATATGTTTACGGAGTTGCTAATGATTCGCTGGAAAACGGACAGCTGTACTTGTGGAATCTGTATGGAAACAAACATAAACAGTGAAGAATGCGGCAGGCGGCAAGCGGGCGGAGAGAGGATGAGAGGTTTCACTGAGAGCCATGTGGAGCCGGATGGGTTCTGGTCCTAAGCCATGTGTTCCACCCAACGTCCATCCAAACATGCACAACTGCAACAGCGCCCCTGCTGTCAGAGACAGGAACTGCAGCCATTACAGACACTGGAATTCAACGCTTTATGTTATGCTGTTATAGGAAATGAATCAGTGTGATGAAGAGAAGCTACTGCTTCCACTGTGAAGTTGATTAGTTTCCTATAACAGCATGTCCTGAAGTGTTTTACTGCTCTTATTCCACAGAAATGTTTAATCCATTTATAGTTAATTAATGTTATTGAATGTCCAAGAAACAAGTTCTCACTGAGAAACTGCGAATAAGCAGAAATCTTAAAGTTACAGCTTTACCTCTCACTGTTACTCTCAGTATTAAAGCCTTCTTAGAACCCTAATGGGTTCTTCTTCAAACCTTCTATGATAAGAAGACATTCTTTTGTTTTGGGTTCTATGCAGAAATTATAAATGTTCTCTTATGTACTCCAAAAACCATCAATGGTTCTAGATTTGACCTTTTTCTCTTGCTCTGTTATATATTCATGTATTATAGTATGTCTATTTTGAATAGTTAAGAGTACTTAGTGCCCTAGAAGGGTTCTACTTTGGTACCTTCTCTGATAAGTGAACAGTCTGTTCTATGGTTCTACACTGTACCTTTATGTGGTCCCCCAGAGGGACACCAAACAACTGTTTTAGATTATACTTTTCTTCCCAGAATCCTCTGCACCAAGTAGCGAGTCGCCATTTTCGAAGCCATCGATATTCCAAAAACAGTCCACAACAATCCGGTGACATGCTAGGCCATAGATCTTAAATTGTAACATGAAAATGAAGATATTTTCTAAAAGTATCTATATTTTAAATTACTTTGACTAATTCATTCCATTTTCTTATGGAAAGAAAAGATATAGCATATTTTGTTCACGGCTTCCATGTATGACACATGAATGAAGAAAAAGTTCAAGTAAATATGCTTTCAAAACAAAAGCAATCCACTGGATTCTGGGAGGGATGAGCCAGCCCCTTTAAGAGGGTCTATTGTATGCACATACATTATACTAGATCTGTATTTCAATAATTAAGACTCCACTGTGTAGGATTCAGCCCCCTGATTGCCTCTCTCTTACCCCTCCTTCTCTAAGCGTATATTAGAGCGTACGGTGGCCGTCAGGTGCCCGTAGCGTACTTCCAAGTACTTACATTCACAGGGCTACTGTAGCAGTGCAACATGGCGGCTCCATAGAGGTGGACCCGCTCCCTATGTAGATATAAAGGGCTCGCTCTAAGCTTACAAAAACACAATGATTCACAGTTACAGGTTTATACACCAATGATGACATACTTATGAATACTATATTCCATTTCTGCTAATAGATCCCCCTAAACTCTACTCGACTTTTAAGGGTTTTAACCTTCCTTAAAGGGTTCTACATGGAACTTTCTCTGATACAGTTCCCCCAGGGGGACTTTAAGAACCATTAGTGATTCTAGATTTGATATTTTTCCTCTGTAGATCTCTGTTATATATGTATGTATTATAATTTATCTGTATTTGCATAGTTAAGGGTTCTTTGGTGTATGAAAGGGTTCCATACATGCATTATAGCTGTGCCTATGTTATTTTACAAGTGCACCTGTGACATCCTGTGAGAATAAATAAATCACTGAAAAAATAACGCATGCACTGCATGTTTGAGAGAGAGAGAGAGAGAGAGAGAGAGAGAGAGGTGAATAAAGTTCAGTGTTTAAAGCGACACGTTTCTCTTAAACGCTGATATTAATGTGAGTGTTAAATCGCAGTCGGAAAACAGAGCCGTTCTTATAAGAACGTGAAGCTTTTATAAAAGTGTTTCGGTGGCGCGTGCCAAATCTCCAGATTGCCGGCAGGACAAAGACGCTACAAGAGCCTCGCGCACGCCTTACTCAATTGGACATTTAATTTTTGCCCACATTATTCCTTTTGTGTTAGGAGGTAATTGTTGCTCTCCACCGAAACAAGCATCTAACGAGCGCGAGCTCACACCACTGCCAGGCAACTGGGGCCAACAACCTCGCGCGGGGCAAAAAGGTGACACGAGCTCGTGAAATGATGCGGTTTCGTTAAGTTTTGTCTTTTTTTTCTCCCGCGGTGTGTTAACGGGCCATTCATGGCTTCAAAGGCTCCGTAAATACGGTGTTTAGCGTCGTTAACACCACGCCACGCGCCCCTGGCTCATGCTGCTAATTGAAACTATTTCCACGTCGCTTTCTGCACGCGGCGACTTGCGTGCATGTGCGTGCGGGCGGGTGTGTGTGTGTGTGTGTGTGTGTGTGCAGGGTGGGGGGTGATTGGCAGACTCGAGTGGCCGCGTGATGAAATGGCTCCGGTGTTAATGAATAGAGCGCTGATTGCAGGATCCCCGAGCCGCCGAAATTACCGCGCGCCGCCGCGCTGACGTGCAATTACCGGCGCCCGCTCATGCATATTCATCACGCTGATTTGCATATCGATCAGCAACTCCGTCGCTCGTGCCGAGAAGACTTTTAAAAAAGTCTTTGTGGGAAGTCGAAGGTGTTCCTCCCGCGGAGCAGAAATGTCAGAATCCAGCCTGAGTATTTATTTTGACATTTCTTTTAAAGAAGCAGCATTTGCACATAATATCTGTATATATAACATCTGTATGTAGGCTAACATCTGTGCAAAAGTATATAACATCTGTAACCTATATGACCTCTATTTCACTGTAACAAACTACATTCTTAAAAAAAAGGGTTGTTCAAGGGGTTCATTTAGACAGTACAGGTTTCTTACCTTCTTAAAAGGGTTCTTCTTCAAACCTTCTCTGATTAAAAACATACACACGCAATCTTTAAATGTTCCCCTAGAGGGACAATTAAAATTACAGTTCTAGATTCAACCTTTTCCCACCTCTAAGTGTGTTATAAACAGTCCCTTCTGGAAGGATTTGAAAAAGTAGGGCCCAGCTGTCGTCTCCTGATATTTACATCTAGATGTAAACAACTTAGAACATGGCATCTTTGGTTTGAACCCACCCATTTTTCAAGTGACTGTAAAAAATATTGGAACATGTGACTGACAGGACAGTTAATAGCTCTGAAAGTCTACTCTTGCTTTGAGCCCTGGGTTTCACCTGTTAAGACTGCATTTGTTGTTAAAATGAATAAACCAACATGAAGACCAGAGAGCTGTCTATGGGAGAAAACCAAGCCATTTTGAAGCTGAGAAAAGAGAGAAAAATCAATCAGAGCCACTGCACAAGCACTGGGCATAGCAAATACAACAATTTCCTGAAAAACCACTGGTTTACTAACAACCAGACATGGAACTGGTCAGCAAGGAAAACAACAGCAGATGATGAATGAAACATTGTGAGAGCTGTGAAAAAAAAAACATCTCCAGTGACATCACCAACAACTTCCACAGGGTGGGGTGAAGGTATAACAATTCACAGTTTGAAGAAGACTTTGAGAGCAGAAATATAGAGGCCATCAGCAGTAAGAATCAGAAGACAAGCTTGTAATTCACAAAGAAATACAGAGATGAGCCACAACAGTTCTGGAACCAAGATGAACTTCTACCAAAGTGATGGAAAGGCCAAAGTGTGGAGAAAGAAAGGATCTGCTCATGATCCAGAACATACGAGCTCATGTGTGAAGCACGGTGTAGGTAGTGTCAAGGCTTGGGTTTGCAAGGCTGCTTCTGGAAGATTCTCACTAATCTTTATTGATGATGGAGCTCATGATGGTAGCAGAAGCCTACAGAAACATTCTGTCTGCCAATTTACAGAGAAATGCATCCAATCTAATTGGGAGGAACTTCATCATGCAGCAAGACCCAAAACACACCGCCAGCACAACAGAGGATTTCAGGTGGAAAAATGTGGAAAGTGTTAGACTGGCCAAGACAATCACCAGAGCTGAACAGCATTTCAACCTCCTGAAGAGGAGACTGAAGGGAGAAAGCCCCCAAACAAACAACAACTGAAAGAAGCTGTGCTACAATCCAGGAAGAGCATCACAAAGAAGAATGCAGCAGTTTGATGATGTCAGTGGGTCACCTGCTTGATGCAGTTATTCCAAGAAGGGGACATGCAACTAAATATTAAGAAGTATTATTTACTTAGTCCTATCTATTCCAATACTTTTGCTTACCTAAAGATTGGGTGGTCTGCCATCAACGGTGCCACGTTTTAAGTTGTTTAACATGTCTAGATGTAAATATCAGGAAATGAAAGCTATCTATCATCTCATGTTAATATTTTGAGCTCAAACCCAAATGTTTTTAGTGTACAGCAAAAACAACAGAGCTAGCCTTGCCATCCCAATACTTTTGGAGAAGCTTTCTAAAAGGGTTCTACTTCAAACCCACTCTGATAGGGAAAGACTTTGTTGTAACGTTCTACACAGAAGATTTAAATTCTACCCCAGAGGGACTCAAAAACCATCAAGGGTTCTAGATTTGACTTTTTTTCATCTGTGATAAGAATACACTCTGCACTTTACCGAACATTATACAAGGATACAGGGTTCTACAGAGCATTAATGTTCTCAGCGGAAAGACTTTAAAAATGAGTAAGCACTTTTTTTGTCATTATATAATATTATATTATATTATATTATATAGGTTACACATGCATTACACTATTTGAATAGTTGAGTCCTACTCAGAATATTCTCTGATAATATTATGTAATATAATAAGTGTTCCCATAGAGCGACACCTAAAAACAATTAATGGTTTTACATTTTAGGTTCTTAGTTCCTAAAAGGGTTCTACTATGAACTTTCTTTGATAAGAACACACACTGCAGTAGGGTTCTAGCCAGAATTGTTTAATTTGCATCCAAATGGACAAAAAAAGAATCACAGTATTTGGATGAACACCTCAATTTCATTTTCTTAAAATGATTCCTAAAAAAGGGTTCTAGATTCTAGATTCCTTTTTCCCTAAGATTATCTTTTACACACACACATAATATTATACTACATCTGAATTTTATCATATTTGTAATAATACATGTGTTATGTGTTTTATTCTTTAGCCTTGATTTGGCTTTCACATGCATATAGATGATGATGATGATGATGATGATGATGATGATTATTATTATTATTATTATTATTAATTATCAATAGCAATTTGTGCTAATTTATTCATTGAAAAAATTGTACATTGTATTTATTCAGATTA
>JAQMYM010000009.1:20781414-20792394 GCA_030014255.1 Parauchenoglanis ngamensis
CTCTCTCTCTCTCTCTCTCTCTCTCTCTCTCTCACACACACACACACACATACACACACACACACACACACACACACTCAAACACAGGCTCTTAGGGCGTGCGTTCAACTCGAAAACGAGGCTGTGTGCAGGAATATTAGTAACAATGAAAATTCAGTAACAGAAAAGGGAAAAAAATAACTCCAGTGGCTGACATTGTGTGTAATCAAGGCCCGGCGGTGTAAAGTGTCCTCATAGCAGCTCTGGGTTTAAAAGAATATGATTATAATTACCGTTCTCTCACACACTTATCATTAGATTAGTTTTTGTGTTTCTGTTTCTGTCACTCAGTCACTCTCTCGGCTCCATTCAGGAAAGAGCTCGTATTTTTATTTCCTTCTTTATTTTAATATAACCTTCAATTTCATCACTGCTGCATTTTCTATGTGAAATAAAATCGCATGAAATTACTTCAGCAGCCATAAAGCTCTACTTTCTTCTTATGTAATAGACTTTAAAAATGATCAGCAGTGTGCATAAGGTCATATTAAAAAATCTTTTTTTAATAAATAAATACAATATAAAAGAAAGGAAAATAAACAAAATAATAATTATGTTAAAGGAAATAAAATCAATAAGTGAATAGAGACATTATATATGAGCTACATGCTCCAGGCTAACCACATGACCTCACTGACTAATTAACCGACTAACTAACTAACTAACTAACTAACTAACGAACCAACCAACCAACCAACCAACCAACCAACCAACTAACTAACTAACTAATTAACTAACTAACCAATAAATCAATCAATAAACAAACAAACAAATAAGTAAAACATTAAGAACTCCATATTATATTACATGACCACTAAGGGAAAAATGAATAAATAAATAGGAAAATAAATAAAAATGTCAATAAATATTACAATAAACAGATACATACATTAATAATTGAATGAATAAAGAAATAATAAATATATTCAAGTAAATATTACCTGTAAATCAATAGAGATATATTATATTATATACAAGCTACATATTCCAGGCTAATTGCATGATGTTAGATAAAATAAATCAGTAAGTTAATAATTATTCAATATCAATGAATTTTTTTTAATGTAAAAAATTGAAAGCAGAGGTGACTAAAATGTTTATGTCTCCGTCGGGGGGCCTTTTGATTTCGTTACTGTCTTATCATTCTGTATCTTTCTTTCAGTGATGAAGCTAAAGCTAAACTCAGATTTATAGTGTAATGTTCTTTTAACAGTTTATGTTTAGATATGGCTCTATAACTCTAGAGTTAGGATAATAAATGTTAATAAACATTAATAAACTCCTCAGGTTCTGAGTGTAATCGAGCTCACACCTCCCACTCCTGACCGTTTACATCTTTATCCAGTAGCGTTTTCATTTACTGGTTATGACAGATTCAGCTTTGGGTTTGAGAATTCATCCTGAGATGAAATCCTTGAGTTTGAGGAATGAGAAGATTAAGAGAATTGTGTGTGTGTGTGTGCGTGTGTGTGTGTGTGTGTGTGTTTCTGCATCATCCTCTTTCCTCTCTAACCCTCCTGCTTTGTTTCAGAGAAATGTTTACAGGAACGTTCACCACAGGAATGCAGTCTTCTGGAAGATGCACTGGGGTCTCTATTTATATCTCTATCTCTATTCACCACACCGATTTTATTTTCCACCCAGTGCCAAAAAATTGTTGGTTTTGGATAGTTTTTTTTCCGCTGTACAATATTTGCCACCCATCATCATCTTGCGTTCTGGCAGCAGTCCTGGCTGTGGACTTTTTCTCAGTTTTTTCTTTACTTCAGGGTTGTAATGATGTTTTCGAATCGGCAAATGAGCCATTGTTGGACATGAAGTGGCTCTTTTCGAGGCTGCCACTGGATTCTGGCAGGCGATTAGCCTCATCCTGGAACACACACACACACACACACACACACACACAGAGTTTGTGTTTCCCACAAACTATTCTTGACGCCACATTTCCTTATACAGAACTCTCACAGATTTCTTTCGTAATTGATTGCATTATTTATCTTCATCTATAATTTTAGATTTATTTAAACTCCCTAATTACAGATCCAAACTGTGCACAGTTTCCTGTTTTACTTCAAACACAACTGATTGGCCAACACAAATTTGGTGTCTAACATTCTTTTTTTCAGTACCGAAGCTACACTAATACAGCAATGAAAGTCTATGTCATGCAAAATCTTCTATAAATCCAACATTTTATATACATGTTTATGTGTATTTAAATGTATTTGTCTTTGACATTCCTAAATTTGTTTATAAATTAATTGCATTATTGATCCTGGTTTAGATCCTGTTTTGGGCTAAATCCCTGACAAAAGAACCACAGCTGAGGATCCACAACAACATACACTCCTCTGTCTACAGGAGTGTTACATGTTACATAAACATCTACAGAAAACATCACCATTTTTTATGTTTATTATTAGTCTTGGATTTTGTGGCACGTCTGCCGTACGAATCCTTGTGAATGAACTGTTATTATTAGAGACGCACCAATATATCAGCCCAACATCGGTACTTGACGATATTCTCTTTTTGACTGATATCAGCTATCAGCAAATTAGATGAGTTTCACTGATATCAGTGACCGATATTTATCTTTTGCGCTGGCTAAATGTTGTGCTGGTTATTTTCTGGACTGACTCAGACAGCAGTAGCTGCAGATGGACACGCCTCAGGCATGATGCAAGAAGGGAAACGAAACTTTAAAAAACATTTGAAAACAGTTCAGTTATTTTTTGTAATGCAAATTTCTCTGTTTTCCTGCCACAAAAGTATCGGCATCGGCTCAGAATTTCAGTATCGGTGCATCCCTAGTTACCATAGAAACGATAATGTATTAGATTTAAGTCGACATCACTTGCTGAACTCAGAGGAGTCGAGGAGACAAAGTTCCTGAGTAGGAATTCCAATCTGACGGATTGGATCTGACTTTCTTTAGTTTTTCCTGGTCAGAGGTCGGGAATTATGAGTTATGACCTTTAGTGTAAAGCAGCATTACAGCTAGCTTTCTCGATCAATTAAAAAGTGCTTTGATTTGGGAGAGCTACTTTAGACCAATCTCTAAATAAAACATTTTTCCACTTCAGAGTAATCAGTAAAGATTGACATGGTGCAGAAAGGAAGTAAAAGGGATGTAAAAGTCTGCAAAAACACAAGTGATTCAAAACTGATCCAAGATGGCTGCCACCGTGTGTAGCGCTAACATGTGGCTCACGTTGCTAGATTACAGCGTCAGTGTGACATCACTGAAGGACCGGACGTGATCTAAAGAAGACATTTACACATCAGATAGATTTTTTGTTCTTCGAGACAGACTTTCATGCCTTGCTTGCTGTATTATGCACAGCTCCAGTGCTAAACTAAACTAGCACACTTTAATCTTGTAGTTACATCCTGATCTGTACTTTTGCCTAAGATGTCCGTTCAGTGAAACAGGCCTGCATTTAGCGCAGCTAAATATAATCCCAGCTCACATGTGAAGGCTAATTAACTCACAGTGTCATTGTGAAGGCTGCTGTTTAACCCAGCTGCTGTACAATCACAGTTATTAAGGGATATATACTGTATATATATAAACGCACCCAATCAAAGGCTTTCTTTTCTTTTAATTGTCAGTCCTGCTGGCTTTTGGCGCATTTTCCTGCAATGTTTTCTCTCTCTTTATGTGTTTAAAGCCAGACCTATATCTGAAATGTGTTTAATGTGTTTTATAACATGACAGCACAACAGTGTCTTCAATCCAGGCTGCTAAATTGAATGGTGGTTAAAGAAAGTCCATTTTTCGTGTGATTATGGGACAGACACTGCGATCTATAATGGAGGGAAGAATCTCTGTATTAATCAGTGAAGATTCAGATATAAATATGTTCAGCTTGGATTTTTAAGGCATCAGAGAGAGACAATGTGACCTCACTTAAGGCCCGTGTTAATGAGGGGTGCTATAACTTACGCAAAGCTACAAACATTTCAAGAACTCTTTTATTCCATAACTGCCCTTTTGTTGTGATTTGATGAAACCATTTTGTGCAGTAAATAAGAAATAATACACGCAGTTGTGCTGTTACAGGTTGAAAATAATCAACATCAGGGTGGTGTGATGGAGCAGACTTACTGTTGCTGTGCTGAGGTTGATTATTTGCCTATAACAGCACATCCTGCAGTGTTTTATTCCTCTTACGCCACAGCAATCTGCCAATAATTACAGTTTTCATGTGTTAAATAACGTTATGTCAAATATATTAGTTCCTGTTCTCACTCACGTTACAGCAGCTACCAGCCCTCGTTCCCTCACCAGCCTCTCGTTATTCTCTCTATTGACGTTAATAAGACAAAAAACACAGCTAGTCTTTTTTTTGTTACCAAGAAACCCTGAAGAAGTGTAACCTTTTCTGTCCTGAATATCCAAGACAACATAAAGTTATAACTTTACTTCTGACTGTTACAAAGTGCATCTCTTCATCTGCTTATTATTAGTCCTGGATTATGTGAAAAGAAACGAGTGCATTAATGTACATCTGCACTACTGTCAGAGCTGCTGTTATAGAAAAATGATCAACACCTTCTGACCAATCAGAATCCAGAATTTAATGGTAATTCAATAATGTGGCCCAGGTGCATTTAAATATCATATAGACCTCTAAAGGTACGCAATATTTATATGAACTGAAAGAAGACTTGATTTTTAAAGAGTGTAAACTTGTTTGTAAATAACATTGAAATGAACAGAAATGTATTTTATTGATTTGGTGTCCAGGACAAATTTTGTGGAAAATGTAAAGAGTGAATAGTAAAAGTATAAAATCCTCTAAAATGATATTGAAGTCGAATAAATTAAAGCTCCACTTTGTAGGATTCTGCCCCCTGACCCCTCCCTCTCCCAGTGTGTATTAGAGCGTACGGTGGCCATCAGGAGCCCGTAGCGTACTTCCAAGTATCCCTTTTTCTGTACTAAATAATAAGTATGATCCTCCATTTTTCAAACTTTGGCTTCTCAAACTTGTTCTCCAGCTCCAGCAAACACTGATTCCTCTTCATTCTTCTTCCTCGTCTTCCTTTATTCTCCTTTGTCGTCCTTCCGGTGCTTCCTTCCAGATTCACGCTGCCGCTTGTAAAAACGTGAAACGTGAACGTGGCCTTGTTGCATCTCCTTTTCATATTGAGGTAAATAAAAACACATTTAATTTTACAATATATGTAGCACTTGCTAATTGCAAAATATGAAGTAGCTAGCCTAGATATTTCACAGGGTGACTGTGAATTGCAGAATAGCTTTGTGCTTTTGTTTTACAAAAAAAGCTCAGGCTGTGTTTAATGCAATGGAAAATGAGTTGATCAGAAAACTAAAAGATACACACACACACACACACACACACACACACACTACTCCACATGAGGTACCAGAACCTGTGATAGAGATCTCTTATTCACTACTCAAACACATTTTCTCTTGTTCCAACAAGTGGCCTTGTTGAATTTTTGCAGCTCAGGGAACCTGCACTCTGGGGGGCAGAGGAAACTATAAACTCTTTCACAAAAAAAAAAAAAAAAAGATTGGAGGAAAGGAGGGGGGGTAATGCAAATGCAGGTGCTGACCTCCTTCAGCATATAACACACACGCGCACACACACACACACACACACACACACACACACACACACACGCACATCTGTCTGTATTTGCTTGCAGTTCCACCAGATCCTTATCATCCATCTGATCTGCCCAGGTCTGGCCGCGATTCAATGTGCGCACTAGTGCACTCCACTCGGGCCCTACGTGGCTGCCTATACGCTTCCTCTCTTAAGATAAGGCCTCTGCGTAATTGCGCAAAGTGGTCACTTTGGTGCGCAAACAGTAAACAGCCTGGCAGCATCTGGATGAAGCACAGCTGCTCAAACAGGAAAGAATGACTTTAGATAAGGAGATTAGGGAATGCATAAAAAAGCTAAAGACTGAGACAAAAGCAGGAAGACACTCGGAGCGTCTTTATGGCTTCCGGTTCAGCAAGATGGATTTTTAATCCAGAATGCGTGTGTGCCGGATCACTCCTCCTTCCTCCTCCACCTCCTCCTCTTTAACGCAAAGCAACACTTCATTTCGAGTTAGACTTTACTCCAAAGCCTGCATTTGCATCAGAATTGGATACGACATGTTTTGTAAACAATCAGAACACACAGTGAATTGATAGAGATCTCTGAACTCTGAGGAGGAAGAGGAGGAAGAGGAGTGTGCGTGCATGCATGCAGGCCCAGGCCAGGGGGGAAACAGTGTGTGAGGGTGAACACAGGGGTGTGTTAGGGCTAATCAGACATGACAGGGGTCAGAAATGGTCAAGTGGGGTCACAGGCTGCATCCGGGTACTGCACTGAGCCGAACACACTCACTCTCATACTAACTCACTTTAAATATCGATTTATTCAGATGTCTGGATTCCTTTTTTAATTTAATTTTATTTCTCTAAGATTTACGATGAAGTCCGTATCAGCTGGACCTCCAGTGGTTTCTGTTTGACCGCACGTGCTGCCTGCCGTGAGCTCGAGTCCTGCCCCATGTGTGTCCTGCCCTCTTCCGTCTGCCACATGTCTGAAATTTCACTGCACATTTGTGGTTTATTTTCTCCTTCTGACACACAGCTCCACTCTTTCCTCCCTCTTGTTCTCTCTGTATGATGATTTATGTTTAAATGCAGTCGTGTGGCACAGAAAAATGACGCTCGAGTCGGCTCCTGGCACGCGCTCACTGGAAGCTCACTAATGCCCCCTGCAGGCCACATTTCAGGAACTGCAATCGTCAAAAAGTAAAAAAGTAAAAATAAATAAAAATTAAAATAAATAAATCACAAGAACTGCATTATCTATTTATCTATCTATCTGCTTATAATTCTAGTATACAGTATTTGTTTGTTTATTTGTTTTCTTTTAATTGTAATCACTTGTTTTTCTTTTGATTTCCACCACACAGCATCAAAATAGATTTGTTTGTTTATCTATCTATCTATTTAAATATATGACAATAATGACCATATTTATGTTGATTGTTTTTATGTATAATTTAAAGTAATCTATTTCTTTTGATTTATTTAAATTTTTGTCACATCAAAATTGAAATTGAATGACATTGTTTGTTTGATTTATTGTTTGTTTGTTCATTTATTTTTATAATAGTTTTTGCTTCCAATTTCCTGTCATTTCCATCACAGCAGCATATAAATAGATTTGTTGATTAGTTTGTTTGTTTGTTTGTATTTGGTTATTTATGGCTCCATCGTAACACCATCTAAATCGATTTGTTTGTTTGTTTAAATAAATAAATAAATAAATTACAATAATAACGGTGTTTGTTTGTTTGTTTTGTTTTATAATTCTAGTTTATGGTAATTTTCTCTTTTTATTTCTTTTCAAATTCTTTCCATTACTGTCACAACAGCATCTAATGAGATTTGTTTATTGAAATGATGTGTTTTATGGACTTATTCTGAAATATATTTATATATAAAAACATACTGTGCAGGTTTGCAGGCCGCTGATGTAATGTGTATAAGATTTAAAGGACAGATCATTTCAAATGTCTCTCTCTCTCTCTCTCTCTCTCTCTCTCTCTCTCTCTCTCTGTATATATACACTATATGGCCAAAAGTATGTGCACCCCTGACCATCACACCCACATGTGGTTCTTCCCCAAACTGTTGCTACAATGCAGGAAGCACACAGTTGTACAGAGCATAGCGTTACAGCTTCCCTTCACTGGAACTGAGAGGCCCAAACACTGTTCCAGCATGACAACGCCCCTGTGCACAAAGCAGCTCCATGAAGACATGGTGTTCAGGTTAATGTTAGAGTGGAAGAACTGGAGTGTCCTGCACAGAGCCCTGACCTCAACCCCACTGAACACCTTTGCAATGAACTGGAACTGGATGGGTTTCATTTCTCAGAATGATAAAACATTATAAATCTTTTGCATCCAGACGTCACCCAGAGAAACTAATTCTGTCTGAATAAAGCTAAAGGAGAGTTTTTGTGCTGTTTGGGTGGGATTAGTTTCTCAGGGTAATAATCTGGAATAATGTTTTCTCATGTCTCCTTTGTGATAAAACTTTCACATCCAGACATCAATTAAATTAAGTTTCTGCAGGATGTTGTGTTTGATCATGTTTATTTAACCAAGAAAAGAATAAGACAGAACATTAACAGACTGAACACAAGCTTATGATGTCATGAAGATAGAAAGTGAGTGAGAGAGTGAGGAGGAGGAGGAGGAGGGCGTAAAGAGATTAGCTCATTGTTGTGAGAAACAGACGTTTGCTCGGGGCCAAACATTATCACCAGGGGGCCACATCCTCCATGACTCTATTCATAATAAATTCCAACGGTGAACTAAAACTGTACAGTTAGTCTAGCACAGTGAGACGTGTCCTTCACCCCCCGTCTTCCTCCTCCGAGATCTTCATTTGGATTCCGTGAGTCGTCAGAGTAATTACGCCAAGGCCTCATATAGTGAGCATTGTTTTAAAACCCCGCCGTCTGCAGCTCCGCACCTCCCCTCTCCAGACTCAATGTCATCTGCATACCATCGATCTGTTTGTTTTGGACGCAGAAGGTTTCAGGGGATGAAAAAGTGGTTTGGAGCATGCTGTTTGTTTTCCAAAGTAAACACTCGCCGCTTGCTCGGAGCTGTTATTTTTAAGATTTGTGGTAGAATAGCCTCAAGGCCCCCTAACCGGCTCAATTTTCACCTTAATAAAAACCTTAAAAATACGCAGTGTTTCAGAATTCCCATCTTTGTAAAATACTAGCTCTAATTAATTTGTTTAACTTATGAAAAAATAAAACGCTTATGAATTAAGGGATGACTCGGTTAATGCTGAAGGCAGCAGGAATTTCTGACGCATGCTCTCCACTTTGCCACTTGACTCGGTGTAGATTTCATAACTCCTGACAGCGCACACTTCGGCTGATTAAGAGCCCTGAGGCGTTCTCTCCTCCTGCGTTCATAAATTCACAAAGCACTCGCAGCCTGCGTATCTATCTCTATCCAAACCTTACAATCCTGACAGCACTGCGAGTGATGCAGCGATGTCCATCTGGCAACCAAGAACTTTAATAACAGAGGAAGAATTAAGCAACAGATAGACAGAGCCATCACGTGTGCTTCAACAGCTCATAAAAGCAGAACTCGTACTCAGGCTCCACAAACCATCAGTGAAGATTCCACTGAGGACAACAGCTGTGATAACGAGTGCGTTCCAACTGCTTTTGGGTTCTCTTTCTTACACAGCGCTCTACAGCAGGACATGATCACAGAGCCAGAGCTTTTTGTATGTTGTGATTTTTTTTAAATAATTACAGACTGATTAGATTTTGTAATAAACATTTAAAGGAATAAAATGTTAAAATTCTTGCAATTGTATTATTCTATTTTTGTGGAAATTTTTCTGGAAATTGAATAAAACTATTATCAAACTCAGTTTTTCCACTGTTTTTTAAATGCAACACTGGAAGTTTCTTTGCAAATCTTTATAATAAAAAACACTCAGGTTCTAATCGATAGCTGAAGTTGTTGTACATATGTAAATAATGAGCCTTATATTTGAAAGGTTATAAAGGGTCCTAGTTGCAAATGGTTTTAAGGACCATTGCTGTAGAGGAATAAATAGTCTAAAGCAGATCTGCCAATCCATAATCCGTATTCCTGAGCGGTTCCCATTTACACGCAGAAGCAGAAGAGAAACGGAAACTTACGTCGGTGTTGCACGATCTGTAGCGCTTCCTCTCCCCAAGACAGTACTTCCCTCCTCCGGATGGCCTGCAGAAAAAATCAGAAAGAAAAAAACAGACTGATGAAGAACCTACAGCACATCAGAGAACCCTTATAACAGATCTGAAGGACGAAAAAATAAAAGACACGTTCCTGACACTAGGAAGCATCTGCACTGCGTTTGTGTTGACCATAGAATGTCAAATATACGCAGAACACTGCAACCCTGTTAGAGAACCCATACACGGATGGAGAGAACCCATACACGGATGGCGAGAACCCATACACGGATGGACAGAACCCTTCACTGACAGCACAATGGCTGGAGCAATTGTTCATCTTCTTGACCAGACCCATCCAGCTGGAATGAGAGAACATTTCGGTAGAGATGGAGCTGGATCACCGTCAGGATGCTGCCTCATTCACAGAATAAAAGCCTCCCACAAATGGCTCTCCAGGGGGAACGGAGAACTGTCAGGCTCGAGCGCTCAGGATATTATTACAGCTGAAAAGTGGGTTAGCAGATCTCACCGGTCTGACCAGATGTTATTTGTGGGGTTAAGTTGCTTTTTCACGCTACATCAACAACTACTGTTTCTAAGCTGCTGATCTTCTAAGCCCAGCGCTGCTCAGCTCCGGGCCCGGACGGGTCACGTGATCACATGGTAATGTTTACTCCCCCTCATAGGTGGAAGGTGAATTAGAGCAGGAAAAGATAAATCGAACACATGCGGAGAGAAAAAAGTGACATAATTGTAAAGTAAAGTGGAGTTTGAGTCACACCGAGCGTTGATGGACTGCACACTTGAAGATCTGTGTGAGCAGTAAAATGGGGCAGCGGTCGGAAAAAAGTCCTTGTCAGATGCGTTTCTGCTCACCACGTTTGTACACCATCAGATCGTACTGCTGCTCTTGTGACCGCTCTCATCAACAAGGCTGCAGAACTGGATATTTTTTTCTGCTTTTCACACCATTCTGTGTTGTGTTGTGTGTGTGTGGAAATACCACCTACACTATACAGCCAAAAGTATGCGCACCCCTGACCGTCACACCCACATGTGCTTCTTCTCCACCCAGTTGTACAGAGCGTCTCTGTGTGCTGCAGCGTTACAGGTTCCCTTCAGTGGAACTAAGAGGCCCAAACCTGCCCCAGCATGACGATGCCCCTGTGCACAAAGCAGCTCCATGAGG